>KV459401.1:100175-161836 GCA_001662645.1 Pseudogymnoascus sp. 03VT05
ACTCCACCAACCCCCCCTCACTCTCACACCACCCCACCTCCCCCCCCCTCCCCCCCTCCCAATGCCTCGCCACATGTTCCATCCTCTCATCCCACGCCCTCTGTCCCTCCCACTGCACCCCACACCCCAGTACCGGACACGCAACTTTCATAATCTGCGCCCTCCCCTTCCTCTTTCCCTCCTCAAGTAGCCCAGCTAACCTCTTCTCCCAGGCCTCCTTCGCCGGGCCGGATTTAGCCGTAGAAGAAGAAGAAGGCGGGGCGTGCATACGACGTAGATGCTGCGCGAAGAGATCTTTGCGGTTAAACTTCCCCGCTTGCCCAGGGGCGGAACAAGAACCGACCCGGCATTCCCAGTAGAAGAAACAGGTGTGTTTACTAGCCACATGTCTCTTCCACTCATTCTTCGACGCGAATGCAGACGTACACCCCGCCCAGGCAAAGGTACACGGGAACGTCGGGTTCGCATTACTGGGTCGCCCCGCGGAGGAGGAGGAGGTGGGGTTATTAGCCCGCCCCCCCGGCTTCCTCACACAGGTAGTAGATGAAGGATGGATAACCCTCGCAGGCGGAGCAGCGCGTCGAGGTTGACGACGGCGGGGCGTGCGAGAAGTGCGGCGCGCGGCGTGGGGTGTCCACGTTTCGTCTGTGTCTGTGTCGTCGTTGCGGGGGAGGGGGGAGTCGAGGTCGAATGGTGCGTCTAGGTCTGTGTCGTCGACTTCTATTGGGGTTTGGTGCGGGGTGAGGCGCGGGGCGGGGGGGTTGAGGGTGTTGTTGTAGGTGGAGAGGGCGGGGGAGAGATGGCGGTGGATGGAGGGAGCGGGGGAGAGGTGGGGGTGGAGGAATTGCGAGAGTTGTGTTGGGCGAGGGGCGAGGGTGTTGGAGTTGGAGGAGGTATCTTGTTCGCCAGACTCATGGTCCATGAACATCTCCTCCTGTCCTCTAAAAGTCGGGTCCTCATCCAACTCCGGGTGGATCATAGACATATTCGGAATCGTCTGCTGCTGAAACTGCTGTCCGCCTCCATATAACTCAGCTTCATGGCTGAGCGCGCTGATACCGGAGTGCGAGCGCGTGAGCGCGTGCGCCGCGTAGGGTGACGAGACGAGAGAAGGGTCCTGGCGGTAATCGCGCTCGCTCCGGGGGCTCAGCACGCTACTATCTCTAGAATCGGCGCCGGGAGATGGGGCCCAATGGTTGAACGACGCCGCCGACGACGGGCCATAGGATAGGTTCGAGGCGAGGACCTGCTGGGGCGCCTGGTAAGTGTTCTGGTGTGCCTCTTGGTAAGAAGAGTAATGTTGTTGGCCCTGGCGGTTCTGCATGTTGTTGCCAAAGGAGGAGGAGGCCTTTGCCGGCTCGAGGGTCTGCGCTGCTGCTGCTGCTGCTGCCCACTCCTGCTGCTGGGACTCGGGGTGGGAGCGGTCGCGGAAGGCGGGTTCCAGGTTGGCTATCCAGTGGAGGTGGAGCGGGTCCACGGGGTAGGAAGGCTCTTGCTGATCGGCCTGGGAGGCCATCATACTGTTGTTATAGGCAAATATCTGGGGACGGTCCCATGGGGCTTGGGTCTGGTAATCCATGGTTGGTAGGTAGGAGCCTGGAATAGGCGTGTGTTGGGAGGGGGAGAGAGAGAAGGCTCGGGATAAGGGCGTTGATATAGACGAACGGGTTGTTTGGTGGGTTTGTGACGTCGTGGTGAGGGGGGGCCAGTGTGAGAGCTGGATTGGGAACGAGGGCGGGAAGGATGGGTGCTTCGCCTCGCCGGGCAGACGGTGGATGGTGGATCAGACGTCACGGACTGACTGTGGGCGGCCAAGGCGGAGAGTAGGCGTGTTTGGTGAAAGAGGCTTAGCCACTTATCATATGTGTTGGTGGTTGTGGTTGGTTGTTGTTGTTGTTGGTAAGGATGAATAATAATAAGAATGAGAAGAAGGAAGAAGGAGAGCAAAGGAAAGAAGGGAAGAGGAGGAGGAGGAGGAAGAGGAGGAAGAGGAAGAGGAGGAGGAGGAGGAGGAAGAGGAGGAGGAGGAGGAGGAGGAGGGGGAGATTTAAAGAAAGAGAGGGTAGAACAATGGAGGGTAAGTGAGAGAGAGACTCACAAGAGGAAAGGGCACCCACCAGAGTATGCATGCACATGAACTGTAGTGTATCCCATGTATATGCTATCCCTACTGTACATCAATTGAAGGATAGAGGATATAGGGTAGAGGATAGAGGGTAGAGGGTAGAGGATAGAGGATAGAGGATAGTAGAGTATGATGGGATGTGTGCCGTTTCCCGTGTGGGTGGGCATGGATGGCGTTTACGGTGGGTGGGTTGTTGTGTTTCTTCATGGGCCGGTCAGTAAGGTTTGTGTCTAATTCCTGTTGTTCTCATATCCTGGACAGGGACGGCGGCGGCGCGCGAGGGTCGGTGGGCAGTGGGCAGTGGGCAGTGGGCGGTGGGATGCGGTGTCTGAATTGGCACACCATGAAAACATGAAAAGGGACGTATCTTTGAGCAGAGCCTCACACTTGTAGAATTGGTGTGGGTGTGATTGGGCAGGGAGAGCGAAGCGGAAAGGGCGCGAAGGATTGAGGGGCAGGGGAGGGGAGGGGGGAGGGGAGGGGTGCATCTCCAAGTCCCACTCCAAGTCCCACTCCCACCACTCTCCCAGAAGTCGTGCATGCTTTTAGTCTCTCTCTCTCTCTCCGGTCGGCGTCGCGTAAAATGGATGCATCTGCACTTCCTTGTCCTTGTCCTTGTCCTTGTACTCGAGGCAAGACGTGAGGCAGACACGGCACTAGACCGTATTTATCGAGATGGCTTGATGGGGGTAGGCAGATGGAGCCCAGACAACCAACCCATCCCTGCTCACCGGTTCGAGGCTGAGAGGCTGAGAGGCTGAGGTGGGGTGGGGTTTATGTAAGAGGGGGGGGGGGAGTTTGCGGCGAGGGGAGGAAGGAGTTGGCGAGGGGAGAGAGCGTGAGGTGTGAGACTGAGACTGAGACTGTGACTGTGACTGAGACTGAGACTGGGGGAATGCCACACCGGCTACTCTAGACCTAGACCCTGACCCTGACCCTGACCCTGACCGGCCGGACGCCAGACTGAGACAATCATGACAGAGACAGGTCGAGACGGGATACTATACTACTTGTACCGACCACTACTGTACCGACTATCTGCGCCCGTTTCTGCTGTGCGTGCTGTTCGATGCACCGTACCTTAATCCCTCACATCCACATCCGCCTGCACTCCGGCCTCCACACCCACACCCACCCACATCCACATCCACACCAGGACAGAAAGATGATCCCCTCCCTTCCCGCGCGCTATGCTGGTTTAGTACACCGAATTCTTGACCCACTCCAGCGCACAAGACCAACCACCACACCCCAGAAACAGACCACACACCCAAGGAGAAAAGTGCAGACAAAAGACAAAACTATCAAAAACCCCCCATGTCTCGGCCCCTACCACCACCATCCCCAACAACTCGGTCCCCAGCGTCGCACGGGGGGGGTTACCGCGAGAGGATGTTGGGTGAGGTGCCGGGCCGGGGCAGGGGAGGTACCGACCGGGAAGGACGGGGGACGGGGGACGGGGGACGGGGGACGGGGGACGGGGGACGTGGTGAGGATATGGAGGGGTATGAGTGTAGGTGTGGGTATGGGAGGGGGATGGTGGATGGTGGATGGGATGGGATGGGATGGGAGGGAGGGAGGGATAGAGGGACTGGGAGAGGTGGGACAATCACCAGGTGAGCAGAACAGGACAGGACAGGACAGGACAGGACAGAATAGGCAACAACACCCACCCAGGCTTGTTGCCTAAGGCCTGTTGCCTGATGCAAATCCTCTGGAGTGAAGGTAGGGTTGGGTACAGCAGGGTATGGCATAGGTGAAGAGGGAGGGATCCGGAAGGGAGATTTAACTCTACTTCCGTACCACCACCGACCGGTAAGGAGGGTTGGGTGGTTACAGACGAGACGGTGAAAACCACCCCCCTCCTCTCGTCCACATACGGAGATACCGCTATATTGGTTTCATGTTTCACACCCGCATGTGGTGGCCAGAACGGGGAGAGGGAGGAGGAGCGGGGAGAGGGAGGGACGAGGCGGGAAGGGAGGTATTATCTGCAGGTGGTTTATGAATAGAAATAGAAGGAGAAAGCGGCAGAGAGGGGGGGGGGGGAGCACGCGAGACAGCACGGCACGGTATGATACTGACAGTACAGATAGATCAGAGTCAGAGTGAGAGATACCCCTCCTTCCTCTCGCTCACCGGCCACCTCATGGCCGCCCCATCCCGCCCCCATTGCGCCCTAGTTGTGTGTGTGTGTGAGGCGGCCGGGTTTTGTACTGTACACCACTCCCTCCTACACCACATCCTCCCACCTTAACCACTCCCACACCTCCCACCACACTACAATTCTCTACACTGGTCCTGGTCCGCACCGCTGGTGTGTGCTGGTACGTGCGCCGCTCCTACGGCTGCTGCGCTGTCCCGTTCGCAAAATCGTAACGATAGGCGGCACACACACACACGGTGGAAAAGCGCGCAAGACACACATAGCCCGGGCGTCGTCGCTGTGTGCTGCGCTGGCGAGGCGGATTATCGTTGCGGGTTTATGTGCGGATTAAGGGTCGGACTATCGGTATCGCTGGTGTAGTTGGTGGTGGTGGTCGTGGTCGTGGTCGTAGGGTGTGGGGTGTGGGTGGGGTGTGGGGTGTGGGGGCGGGGGTTTCCGCCGTATCGACAGATCAACTCCATCTCCCATCTCCCATCATCCCCATCCCCAACTTCCTAGGCGACATCTCGCGCGCGCGCAGCGAAGCGTGTGCGGATGAAAATTAATAGTAATGATACACACACCACACCACACCCCCCCCCCCCCCCCCCCCATCCCATCCCATCCCACCGAACCCATCATCCGAGACACCACTATGGCAGACTCTCTGTTGTGTTGGTTATGCACCCCGCTCCGCCCACCATTATCAGTCCAGATACAGCACAGCCCCGCGCGCCACCAACACCAGCACCACCATCACCCCAGCCACACCCCTAGTCCCCTACGCCCCCGTCCCCCCGTCCCTACTCCCCTAGTCTGGTCATACCCGAAAGAAGCCCTACCCGCGCCAGCGCCAGCGCCAGCGAGCGGCTGCGGATTCGCCACCGCTACTACTGTAACTAAACTAAACTAAACTAATGCAGGGAAAGGGTGTAGAGTACAGTAGTTATGTGGGTTATGCTGTGGGTGAGGTTGTGGGTGAGGTCTCTGGCGGGTTAGGTTAGGTTAGGGTGTTTGGTCTACTGTACGCAGTATGGCTGGGTGCATTAATCAACCCTAGGGAGCGGGGCGGGAGGGAGGCGCGGTGGATGGGTGATGGGGATGAGGGGGGGTTATGACGATGATGGGGGGGGGGGGTCACGGATGACGGCACGCTGGAGGATGGATGATGGACGGATGCGAGGTGTGTTCGGGTTATAGGTAGGTTGATTGATGGATACTGGTATGGTATGTAGGTATGTAGGTAGGATAACACCCCGTGAGACGCCTGACACCCCGTCTCCCTGCCAGTCTGGGGCAGAAGAAAATCGCAAACAACCAGCCACGTTCGTACGCGCGCTATCCGTCGAAGTCATCGGTGGTGTTGCTCGAGGGGGTCTGGGTGTCGTGGTGAGCGATGTAGGGTGGAGATGCATGGTGTCGGCTTGAAGGGCCGTTGTGTAGAGATGTCGTGACGCCGGCTTCGAGTGCTCGTAGTATAAAAATGTCGTGACGCCGGACTTGAAAGAGGTTTGTAAGACTTGATAAAAGGCCGACGCGCGAAACGGGTGCCCTGTGGTGAAAATCCAATACAATCCAAGAGAACTCCCATGCCGTGCGCCCGCGCTCTGTAATAAAACACCGGAGTGAAGAATAAAACATGCCCGACGATGATGAGATGGGGCCAGGACACGCCCGCCAATCGAGTGAGAAGCACAAACACGCCGCCAATTCAAGGCCAATCCAACTGAGAAGGAACAAAAACCAAGCCTCCGCCCGACGCCGTTACACGATCGATATCAGAAGAAAACAAAAAAAAACAAGCACAGCCCCAAACGCCACACTCTATCCCACCCCCCCTTTTCCGATCCCAAATTCCGTCACACCACCCTCACTTTTTCCGATCCAATACTCCGTCACACCCGACTCACTTCATCTCTTTCCTCAACGATTTCCTATCACACACGTCAGCCCCATCCCTCACCACCACTCACCACAAAACTCACGGGACACTCTTCTTCACCCCCCCCCACGCCCTCTTCACCTGCCTCCCCCCCGCCTTACTCACACTCTTCACCCTCTTCTCCCCCTCCTGCGCCACCCTCGCAAACCTCCTCCTCCCCTCTCTAACAAGACCCCGTCCCCCCCTAATCGTAACCTCCACCCCCCTAACCACCTGACTCGGCACCCTAATCCTCCTCTTCTTCACAACCTTAACCTCCACCTTCCCCTCCACCTTACCCATAGCCTTAACACTTTTCGGCACCCCCCCCCTCACCCTCCGCCGTCCATCCTTCCATCGCCACTTGCTCTTCTCCGCCGCCGCCGCGCCCGGAAAAGTGGCCATCGAGATGGTCGAAGCGGGCGCCCCAGTCGGGTTGCGGGAGGTGGCGGGCGCAGAAGCCGCAATAGAAGTGGGACGGGCAGGGGGCGAGGCAGCGCGCGGTGGTGGCGCTGGCATTTAGTTCTGTGGAGGCGATGTGGTGCGTGCGCTGGAGGTGGGATTTGAATGCGTCGAGGTGGTAGGAGATGTGTTTGCATGCGCTAGGTTCGTTGTGTTCTCGGTTTTGAGATTGCGTTTGTAGGCTTTGTAGGGTTGTCGTTATGCCGGAGGAGAGGTGACAGCGCCAGGACTCGTAGTGGAGGTGTTGCGAGTTCTCATGCCGGCGCCAGTCGTTCTTGCTGCCGAATGTTTTGGCGCAGGGACGGAAGGTGCAGTGGTATGGGCGGGAGTGGCGCTTCATGTGTTTTCTGGAAGGTACGGGTTAGGAGGGAAGGTGCGACCGGGGGGTGGGGAGGGGGGACGTACGCCATTTCGCTGGGGCGCCGGAAGGTTTTGAAGCATACGCTACAGGTGAGGGGGGATTGGGACTGGGACTGGGTCGAGGGAGCGGGGGCGGGGGGGTCAAGTAGGTGAGTGGTATTCCTTCGTAAGACGAATCCGCGGCTTTTCATGTCTCGGAGGATTGTGGCGGCGTTGTCGTCGTCTTGGGAATCTGTGTGGCAGTCTTCGTCTTTGGAATCAGATGGGGCGAGGTCTCCTGGATTTAAATCTTCCCGGCTGGATTTGTTACGGCTGAACAAAGTTGATGTATTAATACGTCGGTCCAGTGAGTCCTCTCGTGGAACCACCGGCTTTTGGCTGGCGCCAACTCCTCTGGATTTCCTATCCTGGCTCCGGTTACTGGCAAGTGCACTTGCCAGAGCTTTCTGTGCATGGGGATCGCTGGAACCATGTATATATGATCCATTTTCCCTCTTCGGAGGGATGCCAATCGTAGTTGCAACTGGTGTTGCAGTTTCGGATATATCCAAGGTTGTATCCATTATGAAATCCACGGGCTCAAATGTGTCAACGGGCTCCATTCCTGAGAAATATTCCGTTGCCAGGCTACCGGATGGCATGTATTTGGTTTCCGCCATGGCTTTGTCCTCTAGGTCACGGCTTTGGTCCTCCGGCATGTAGAAAGTCATATCCTCTGGACCAGGGCCTTGATCATGATCATACATCTCATAATGGCTTCCATCATTTACCAGTGATTCATTGCTCTGTTCCAAGGCATGGTCAAAGGAAATGTCCTGGCTGGCGTCCTGCATTTTATAATCTGCGCTCCTTTCATGTGGTCTGTCACTGGGTTGGATCCTTGGGTCCCCAAGCCGATACTGCTCCTTTTTCCTTCGACCTAAATGTTAGTTAGGCTCATTTAATATTATTCAGACGATCACTAACCGTCGAATAATTCCCCTGATCTCGTCCTTGTTCATACCATGGCATCGATCGAGATGGACCCCAAAGTTATCCGAGCGAGTAAACTTCCTACCCTTTTCTTGACATTCACTGAAATGGCAAGAGAACACCTGGATGGGACGTCCAGAAACCTCGCCTTCTGGATGTTTGCTTCGAATATGCCGGTCCAGGTCATTTACAGTCCCAAACCCTTGTCCACGTCCGCTTCCCGGGCAGCCAGGGTGTGGGCAGATGAATGGCTTCTTATGACGCTGGTAATGTTTCCTGGGACGTTCAGTACAGTGTTTAGCATATCTAAAGGAGCCATACCTCAGCACAGATGGTGTCTTGACTGCTTTATTGCAGGTTGGACAGTGCAGCAATGGAGGCCCAGCAAGCGACACCTCGGAAGAAGCAACTCTTGGTCCAAACGTGGCATCCGTCTGTTGGAAGCCATGGCTACGGGGGAGCTGTCCAACCGGCTGGCTCTTCGGCTGCAACCTACCATAGGTAGAAGGTCCGGCAACAAATCCTTTTTGTGACCATGGATCATCGCCGTTGGAAACATAGGAAATCCGGTTTCCTGCGGCCTGCAGTCCAGCATCGAAATTGCTAATGGAGGGAGCATATGCGCTTTGCAGCGACCCATATCCTGAGTCCGACTGGGGCTTGCCAAGTACCGCACCAGCTACGGGGTCACTCTCGGTCTGGAAGCGGTTTCCATATGGGTTTTGGTTCAAGGGGAGCTGTCCAACCGGCTGCCTCTTCGGCTGCAACCTACCATAAGTAGAAGGCCCGGCAACGAATCCTTTTTGTGACCATGGATCATCGCCGTTGGAAACATAGGAAGCCAATGTGTGGGTATACGGAATAGTAGATGAAACATCCACCGACATCTGTGGTGGATTTGTGGGATTGCTGTGCCATTTTGGCAGTGTTCTCTGCTCCGGTATTCCGGAAGGTATGGAGTTATACACGGCGTCCAAAGGGTTGGCTCCCATGTTCCTAACCATAATGGAATCTCCTGTCACCGGCTGAGACGGATAGCTCATTTGGATCGGGAATTGGCCTGAGTCTGATGGTCCATCGTTGCTAAACCGGTCCCAGTTGAGCGGCGACGTGGAGGCACGAGAAAATCCTGGTGGCTAGATCGACATGTATGTCAGATTATATCTTTTCACTTCACTCATGGAACCTGCAGCTTCATACATTCATGTTGCGGTGACCGCTATTCGAGTCCATCTTCGCCACCTCCAGAGCCTGTATCCAGGGTTATCAGTAGGTACGCACGCCGAGCTGCTGAGATGTCCCCGGCAGAACAGCTAGTTGACAGTCGGGACGTTCTCGACTTCAAGCCTTGCGACCCCGATCAAAGTAGGGTAGGACACAGCCAAAAAGTAATAATTAACTCTCTCCAATATCCATGTTGAAGAGATATACGTTAGATTCCCTTGCAAAAAGGAAAACTAGATGTGGCGAAATAGCGCTCGAAGCATCATAGCGTTGCGAACGACTCTGGCCGAGCGTTGATGGTTCGCAAAGGTGAGAATCCGCAACGAGGCAGATTCGACCGTGGACGGGTGTGTGCTTTGGGATTAAAAATGAGGGTTCGCAAGAATATACAAGGCGAAGGTGCAGTCACATCTTATGAAAAGACGGTCAGAGCAGGGAGCGGTAACAAGTGGCAACCTTCATCACATCAGAGGTGCCAGGCCATGGATGTCAGGCGTAGAATTGGGGAAATTGAGGGCTGAGTCTTGTCAAATCAGAGGTATTCTATGTGGCATTGTGAAAAAGTGAGGCTGCCTACCGAAGGGCCGAGTCGTTTTAGGCAACAGTACACCACAACCACATAGGCGGGGGTGATTGAGAGGCCGCGAAACGTCTCCTGTGCAACTGTACCGACAAGGTATCATGATTATTTCGATTGGAGAATGTTTCTCTTATAATCTATTGTTAATTTAACAAAAGTCGAAGAAGTTAACCAGTCACATGATATAATCATGTGATTGATGTTTTCAAGCCTCTAGAGTATCACAAGGGAATCCCCGGCGCTTCCAATCCTCCCTGCCCTCACTCAACCCTAGGCGTTCCTAGAACATTGCACCTGTCTCATATCTAACGAGGTTTGAAAATAATATATACTGTTCACAAGGGAATACTATAATAAATATAAATCAGGGCAGTTATAATAAATGAAGTGAAGTTAATGATGATATTTTTGATTGGTATTTAAATTCGATTAAAATTTAATAGCTATGAACCCATACGACTGTGTTGTGACAGAAGTTTCGCTAAATCAAATAGACATAACCATGAACCAAGGAAAGTAAAAGTACAATTCTCAGTCCTCATAGATGGTCATGGGTGCTAACGCTGCCATGTCGGCCGGCGTGGTTGTGTTTCGAGTCACCATGAAGGACTTGAGGCTCTCCAATAGATTCTCGCATCACCGAAGGTGGAACTTCTGCTGCATCACGAGGATCCTTGTAAGACCTGC
Organism: Pseudogymnoascus sp. 03VT05; assembly: GCA_001662645.1. Classification (NCBI taxonomy): domain Eukaryota; kingdom Fungi; phylum Ascomycota; class Leotiomycetes; order Thelebolales; family Thelebolaceae; genus Pseudogymnoascus; species Pseudogymnoascus sp. 03VT05. The sequence goes on from KV459401.1 coordinate 110,653, forward strand.
TGAGGCGTTAGTGACTGTTTTATGCCAGATATAGAGCGAGCCAGGGGCAGGCAAACAAAAACCCCGGGAATGTTTACCTGTTAAGAGTTGCTTACGAGCGGGTCTTGTTTCCGCCAACGGTAGAAGAGCCATCGCGGTCGCTATCAACTCTTGGGTCAAGCTTGTTCAGCAGATCAGAGTTGTGTGGTCCAGCACTGTTCTGGGCTGTGCCGCTGCCTGCAGTGGCGTGGGATCCAGCGGCGTGGCTTCCAGTGTGGCCAGAGCTTCCATAAGCTCCACCTCCAACAGCTCCTACGCCTCCAGCGCCAGCAGCTCCGTAGCCAGGTCCGGTGTTTGAGCCAATGGTGTGGGAACTAGTGGTCGAGTTGACGCGAGGGTCAACGGTGTTCGCGACGTTCGAGCCGTAGGGGCCAGCGGTAGAGCCGCCGTAAGATCCACCGGTGGTGTTACCGTAGCCAGATGTGGTGTTGGAGCCAATGGTGTGAGATCCAGTGGTCGAGTCAACTCGTGGGTCAACCTTGTTGGCGATGTTTGAGTCGTGTGGGCCTCCGGTGGCAGAGCTACCATAAGCTCCGCCAGAGGCGGCGCCTCCTGAGCCGAAGGTGTGAGATTCGACGCGTGGGGCAGTGGTAGATCCGCCATAAGACGTACCGCCGGTGCTTCCATATGCTCCCGAGCCGGTGCTGGAGCCGATTGTGTGGGAGCCAGTGGTCGAGTTGACGCGAGGGTCAGCGGTGTTTGCGACATTCGAGCCGTGAGGACCGGCGGTGGTAGAGCTGCCGTAAGATCCACCGGCGGTGTTTCCGTAGCCAGATGTGGTGTTAGAGCCAATGGTGTGGGAACCGGTGGTCGAGTCAACTCGTGGGTCAACCTTGTTGGCAATGTTTGAATCGTGCGGGCCAGCGGTGGTGCTGCTGCCATATGCTCCACCAGTGCTTGATCCGGTGTGACCAACTCCAGAGCCAATTCCTGAGCCGACGCCAGCGCCAGTCATTGTGGTGCCGGTGGTGCCAGTGTGGCCAGTGTGGCCGGTGTAGCTAGAGTGACCAGCACCAGTGGTGTGCCTGTTGGAGCCATCTAGATCCGAGTCGATACGGGGATCAGCAGCGTTGGCAACTCTGGAGCCGTGAGGTCCAGCGGTTCCCTCCGAAACGCCAGAGTTGTGGCCGGTTGTGCCACTCGGGTGAGTGGTAGAGGACTGAGTGGTAGAGGACTGAGTGGTAGAGGTAGAGTCGTGGTGCAGAGCATCCTTGACCTTGTTGATAATTCCAGACATGATGATAGTTTGTATAAAAGAGTATTGAAGATGGGTATATATTGTTTGAGGATTGTTGAGTATAGAGAATAAATGTCTGAGATGAAGGGAAGCTCTATACTTATAGTAGAGAGTCTGGAAACTCCAGGTCAACTTCATGGATGCCCCCACTTCCTGATGTAACACCGGGATGAGCTCAGGGAATCAAGTTTTCGATCTATAATTCATCGTGATCTAAGGACCTGCCAAGATCTATCTTTCTGGTTTCTATTGGCTATTCTTAACTTTGGCGACGTAAACATTTTTAATATGTGATACCTGGCAGATGGGAGCACTAAGATCTACTAGACCTTTACTAAATCGGGCGACGCCACAGGAGCTATGACGCCACCGGGATAAAGTGTGGCGGTGCATGGTTGCGGGGTCCGTAGATCTTGAACACCAACCCGTCTTTGGTACTCCTATGGATCCTGTTGGAAATGGCATTGATTCCTTCCAAGTTTGCGTAATCGGCGTCCATAGAATCCAGATAGAAGAGCCTCGTTTCCACATAATTCCACATAATAATTGATATGACGACTATTCGTTGTTAATTGTATATTTTTACATTCTTTGTTATATCGGACCCACATAAAGGAGGGTAGAGGTTCCAAGTAATATTATCAGAGCAGCTCCCTGCGTCACACACATTCGGGCCTTGGCCAAACAATGTCGTGCGTGGGTAACTCTCGTGCCACGCTTCGCTGACAACAACTAGCTTGTGGTCGTGCTGAACCGCACCGCTTCCCTGGCGCCCGTGCAAACTAACTTCATGCACTTGACTAGATTCGTTATAAGTCGTTTCCAATGGGCCTGGCTGAGATGTTCCATGAATTAGGCCACGTATCGTAGCCAGGCCAGGCCATAGTCCTCGAATACAAGTGACTAAGTTGTCTATTTCTCGGATAACCTCCTGAGCGCCGTCTCCGCATTGGAAACACCTTCCTTGAACCCAATCACCTTTGACAAGGATTTCGCCTCTTCGTACTTGAGCCTGGCAGCTGCAATATCCCCATCCATTTCGGCGAACTCGGCAAGATTGTGGGTTGCAACTGCGCAGGCAAGATCGCACTCTTCTGTCCTTTCTGGAGGCGCAATATTTGTGGCTATATCGATAGCTTTGGCGGCCCAGGCTCGGGCATTCGCTACGAGGGTCGGCCGGGACACAGGGGCTTGACCTGGAGTTGTTGGGGCGTTTTGCTGAGCGAGGGATATGGAAAGGTTGTTCACTGCGGAATGGTTAGTAAAGAACTAGAACTGGGGGAGAAAGAGTGTTGTTACTTAAGACAGCCGTATGGCACGACTTTGGCGGCGACATGTTGATTGCCTGTAAGAAAAGTGGCGAGGAGAGATAATGCTGGTCTCGGCTCTCATAGTGATTCCCGAGGGCTGTAGGGTGTCAACGGAGATCCTGGCTTTCGACCTTGAATTAACATACCTTCGAATGATCCCCCTATTTGTTCGGCATTAAGCCACTCGCCTTCCCCTGGCTTGACACCTTCCTTTTGTCTCCTCTGTAGCTCCTTTAGTGTCGCTTCAACAGCCCAAACCAACTTCTCCTCGGCCAATTCTGGCTCTTTGACATATTCTCCGGCATAGAGCTCGCCCAGCTTAACACTAATCCCAATTGTCTTCCCCAAAACCCTCGTCCTCTTGCCAGCATTCTCGGGTTTGTCTCCAAATTCCTCAATCCACTCCAAACAATCGTTCCGGACGATCTCGAGAACCTGGATTGCTTTCTGATATTTCTGGATCTTCTCCATGAATGCTGCTAGCTGAAATTTCACGCCGAGGATCTCGTCGGAGAAGGGGTCCATGCCAACATCTTCCGCGACCCGAAGTGTTTTTTTGTAGAATTTAATCGCTTGATGTGGTTTGAGGTCTTGGTTCGTAAAGTATAGCGCCTTTCGTAGCTCTTTAGCTACTGGCTCTGGGAAGTTGTGGAAGGCTCCGATTATGTATGTGTTATAGAAATAGTTCGCGTACATGAGGCCGCCGGCACCACATAAAATACTGTTGTCTAATTAGTCAAGGCCTTAACGTTAACATTAGATCAAATGAGGCCATACAACACCGTAGCGAGGCTGACAGAGTACGGATATGCCTTGAATAGCTTTTTCGCAGCTCCATAGGTTGAGCCCTGGCTACTTTGGAATCGCCTTTGCCGGAGTACATCTTGTATGGTTGCTCTTGGTGCTGTACTTCGTACGGGGAGCTGGCGCAAACATCTCGTAGTAGACAAGCATGGCCTGGCAAGCCCTCTAATCCCCGATGCAATCATCATGTGTGATAATCTTCGAATCTCAGTGCTGGATAGCTATCGCAAAGCTTCAGCTGGATGGAATTGACGCCTATGAGCTTCACTAGTATACGATGGACCTGGCCCGTCATTGTCCAATCCACCATAGCTATTTCGTGCCTGATATACGAGGTTACATGTATTATCTTATCTGATCGAATAACCCCCTCCATTCGCCATTCTGGACCTCGGGCTTGTGATATCGAAACGTCTACTTCGCCGTTGGCTCCTTACGTCCCTTCAAATCAGTATATAACCTTCGTATAACAGCATAACCAACCATGTCTGGAAAATTCGAGCCAAAGGAGCCCGTCACTCTCAATCCTCCAAAGGATGACCCCATCACCGTAGAACATCTTTCAAAGTGCAATGGTAAGATACCCCGCGCTTCGCAAGTCAGTTGTCGCTGGAAATAACTAAATCAACAATTCAATAGGCACCGATGGTTACCCGTGTTACGTTGCTATCAAAGTATGTTGCTTCTCCCTCCTTACATCCTCGGTTTCTAACAGCATCAGGGTGTCGTTTTCGATGTGAACGGCAAAGAGCCTTACCTCCCGGGTGGTTCCTATAGCGGTACGCAACCCCCTTCGCACTTTTACCCCAGCGGAGGCTTCCAAAGTATGCGCCCCGGCTTCTTGCGTTACTAATTTATTCCACTGCAGTCTTCTCCGGCCACGATGCATCCCGGGCCCTCGCGAAAACCTCCACTAAGGCCTCCGATGTCTCTCCCGAGTGGTTCGATCTGGACGACAAAGAGAAGGGCGTCCTGAACGATTGGTATACCTTCTTCAGTAAGCGCTACAATATCGTCGGCAAAGTCGCCGGCGCGACAAACTTCGACCCGTCGCTTTGATTTGGCGGTAACGCAACAACGCTTGCTCAGTCCGAAACGCCATGTTGTCATATTCCGAGACCTACTTGCGACTGATACCCCAGTTCCCGAAATGCAAGGATCTCTCTGGTTTCAGATTCCTATTCTCGGCTCCAGAACGAGGTTATGCATCTCCGATCCCTAGATCTGTGTTACATAGTCTCCCGACGCAGGCCTTTGCCATGGCATTTGATACGGGGGAAACCGGCGAGACTGGGGTTGCACCATCCTGCACTTCTATCTCTCGTCATTCTCTCTATATCTCTGAGCATCGTTTCCGACGTTTCAATTTCGTTAATTTGGCTTGGCGCAGGTAGCCGGAATGCCAGTGGAGGAACAGAGATGTCGTGGAAAGCCGTTATAGCGCCGATTTTAAACAATTTTAGAAGGACATTACCCATTGCATTGCATGGCACCCTCACGCAAGACCATACATGTGATAATGCAGCGATGCCTCGTGCAGCAACTCTCCACTGCCTCACCGGTCCGAGCGTCGTCGGACAGTTGTAACATTCCCATCCAGCTTCGGAAAGCACCATGCACTTGACACACTGTCATAAAAGTTGTGTAATATGCGAATGTGATCAAAAACAGACTTATTACCTGATATAACTAACAATATTGACGTGTGCACTCTGACAAACCAAACTAGACATTACGATCCACCCCAGCACAAACCGCTGCATATCAAGAACACTAAACAGCACGGTATTTTGCAGGATGGTGCAGCTCCGCGACCCTTCCTTTGAAAAACGAAAATACGCTCCTTCCGAAACAACCCGATCGCATTATCATGGCCAGAGGCCAGTTAACCCGCCACCCTCCATAACTTCCCGATCTTGACATCCAAGGCTAGCGCAAGTACCTGTCAGTCAACCCCTGTTTGCGGGTAGTTCTTGGCGTGCCCCCGACTCCGTTTGGGTCCGGCAGTCTGGGCAGATCCCGGCTTGCTGCCAGACGCGCTTGAGGACTTTGACGCTGAAGCACTGGTGTAGGTCGTCCACGCGGGCTGTGTGGCAGTATGATGAGCGGCGGATTGGGCTGTGGCCGCAGGTGAAGAGGAATTGCTCGTAGTCACACATTATGGATGATGGCGAGGACTGCATTCACTTTGTCAGCATGGGAGTTATCAGAGTTTGGGGAGCTGGGTCATGAATTGGGGCCACTTTGAGGAGAGAGGAGAGAGATGGGGTTAGAGTGATTGTGAGAGGTGAGTGATCATTCATGGGGTTGCTGTGCAACAAGAGAGCAGTGGAGGGAAGCGAGCATGGAAGGAGGACATGAAGCTAAAGGGGACTGACGCTGTACTCGAAGCTTCCTTCTGGTTAGGGCTAGGGGTAAATGTGGTTGCACAACACAAGGCCGTGTGTCCGGTGGCGTTCAGAAGCTGCTGGTGGCGAGCTAGTGAGATGAGATTTGGATCTTGTACTCCTATTACTTTGTAAGGAGTGGTGGTCTGTGGCAAGTTCGATATTTAATACTCACTGATGAGAAGGATTATAGATGGTGAGTGAAAGCAGCTATTCAACGAAGAAGTATATGCTGACTTGAGAATTGATGAAGAGTGAGGAGAATATTATTAATATGAAGGAGAATTGGATGATGTGATGGAAATGATAATGATAAGAACGGAGATGAGAGTACCAAGCCTGGCTCTTTATAGAAAAAATCCTGAGTCTTCTCGATATGGGTGGGACCCATTGGGTAACCATAGGCATGTCCTCCAATACTCACAATATGCATCTCATCGAAAGCGACGACGACGTAAGCAACGAGAGCTGAGCAGACGCAGCCTTCATCCAGAACATCAAACAGCCCCATATTTCGACTTGCAGTATGGTCCTCCAACCATACTCCCTGACAACTTGCATTGTTTTCTTTTGGCTGCTCATCCCAACCGGTTTGTGTGATGCATCGTGAGGACATGTGCATATCCACACGCACGAAGGAAGATTGTTCTGGTTTCTTTCATGGGGGCTGGTAGAGATGCTCGGGTACAATCACGAGAACTACAATGTTCTAAAGGACCCAGGTCTCGGCGAGAAGGTTGAGGTGTAACCCTTACGAGCCTCGAATTAAAACACCTTAGGCATTACTTTTACTAAATTTTATTTATATAAAGGCTAGATGAGAGTCCCTTGAGCCGTTTTTAGCTATTGAAGTTAGACATCATAGACATGATAGACACGATCAAAAGCAAATCATTACAAACTGTCAATAAGCCCATGCCGCAATAGCAGGGATCGGGGCATCTTCCGGTTTCCTAGGCCTTCTTCCCCGGTCCTATCGCGACGTGTACTAGAGAGCGGGAAGGGAGTGGCGGTCTTCTTCCGCTAGTACTACGATCGGGGATCTGCACTTGTGCGATCTGCCAGGCGCAGCACAATAAATGATATATGACAGGTTGGATGGAGCTATTTAAGAATTAACCAGGCGCGTTTCGGCCCGACCAACAACGTTGGCTTTGGACCCTGCGGATCGGATGGCTTCGGGAAAGTCATAGCCCCAACCAAATATTATTCCCCAGTTCTGGGATTAAGGTTTGCTTGGTTCTGATATATATCGCTGGGCCAGACGTCAACACTGAGGCAGCCGATGGAGCTCGTGGTGGGAAGGGTCTTAGTTACCTTGCAGGCATTTATATGCACCTGGGAATCTGTCCCCAAAGCCGGGGATCACTCCTTGTCTTACCCCTTGCCAATATTTGCGCAAAGACATCATTTGTGGACCCCGGCGGTTGGAGGACAGAGATCGTACCACACAGCACGAGTGGTAAAGTAATGAGAAATGCCGTGTAGTGATAGACGCCATGAGCCGACAAACTAGGCCTCCTGCATTGATGATAGAATCAATATGCAACCTATATGGCACGCACATTACCCCGGCATTGCAATGAGATATGTCACGGCACAGCAGGACCTGGCCGCCGATGGAGCTGATTGGCACATCCAACACAAGGCTCCATGAGATGGTTATATGGCTTGCGGGCAGTGCTAGGTGCTAGATGTACGGCAGTTACACGGCAGTGATCTACTGCGGACATACATGCTGATTCAAACCCTGAAAATCCCGCCAAGATCGCCAGATCCTCTCAGAGCAGTATTATGCAACCCTTAGTTACCATGATGATGTTGGGAACAGCCGTATGTTTGCCGACTTGCATTCACAGACTGGCGATGCAGCATGTCATCCTGTAGTGGCATCAAACACGTGCGATGTTGGGCATTGACGGTCAGGCTCAAGAGAGCAAATTCACACCAACGGATATGGATGACAGGATCAAACTAGGCTGAGTTAATTGGCCAAAAGCACTGTGACTTCTGGTGCATCAAGACAAGGGCTATGAAGAACCTGGCCGAATATCTAGATCTTCCAAAGGACGCACATCGTTTGCACAAGAAGGCTTGCCACTGCGACAGTGGTACAAGGGTCAAAAATTGAGATTTGAGCGGGAAATTAGTCTTGGTTGCCGATGCTTGTGTTAAATTCACACGATTTTGTAGCCCGATAACTTTCTTCTCTGGTTCTTAAAAAGGGGCTAGAAAGTTCAATGGGTGAGGTGGAAGGCTTCTCAACAGAACAATGGTCGCACATCGCTATTGGAAGAGAGCCGCGATACAAGTGTGTCCATTCCCGAAAGAGTTGATATTCACGGGACGCTGGAACATATATCTCAGGGTCTTCAACATCCCTGTTGGCGCAAAATAGCGTTTGATAGGTCGATATTATCCACTTGGTCCGATCAAACGGAAGGTGCAGATTACTCCGAAGTCGACTTCCGAGAGTCAACCGAATACAGTCTTTTAGGGTAGGTATATAAAATACCTCTTTCTCCGCGGCGCGTTAGGCTTAGATTAACGAGCTATTTACGACGTATTCCTATTATAATGTGTTCGGTTAGAGACGAACTGAAGCTTTGAAGTGTCGGCACACAGTCCCCGGTAGGTGGTACTGTGCTGTATGTATGTAGAGTTCTTCACCTGCTGTGCCAGTGCTTTGTGGCAGAATATCTTCAGCGGACAGCACTACTGTCGTTTCCTTTGAATGGCGGACAAGTGAGATCTGAGGTATTATTTTGGTTAAGTGACCTACAAAGTATGTCTTCCACTTTACTTTTGGGAAAGAAAATCCTACGTGACGTTCCACTATCACGTCCCAACCAGAACGGCAAGCTGCGTTAGCTTGACCGGCCCAGATAAGACAATCGCCGAGATTGGTCCAAGACTCGGGACGGGGAACGGGAACGGGGAAGCTGTCTGCAGCAACCGCGCGTAAGTGCACACATCCCTGCTCCGGAACAGACCAGGGCGATGGGTGTGTGTGCACCGCCAACATCATCGACACTCTCCCAATGACATTCCTCCTCACTGAACTCGCAAAGCCAGTATACCATGACACAAACGGAACGCGAGGGTTGCGCCCCTCTCCCTACACCGGAATCCACAGCATCGTATTGGCACAAGGAACCGTCAAAGATTCTCCTTAACCACCGAACAACCAAGGACCTGCCGCCTGTTGTGGATGTGGTAGTTGTTGGGAGCGGCATCGTGGGCGCCTTTGCAGCCTGGCGTCTGCTACAAGATGGCCGGGGTGGCGAGCTGAGTGGAGCGCGTGGTAACGTGCAGAATGTCCTGATGCTCGAGGCCAGAGAAGCTTGCTGGGGTGCTACTGGAAGGGTAGGTTCGGTTCTCTTTCTCTTCGGACCGTAATGGCGCACCAGTTTGCGGATTGCTTCTCATCCGACGAATGATTCGTACGGGCAAATCTGCCCGAGAACCCATATCCATACTGTCTTTGCATCATTCTCCTATGAACCATTACTGTACATCTTGAGCAGTTACAGTACAGCTTGGGGGTTTCCAAGTCTTCTGTCGTATCTAGCATACTTTCATGTATAATATCTAATATCTACCAGAATGGAGGCCACTGTCAGCCGAAATTATTCGGCCAGCCTCCCCATATCTCTCGCTTCGAGCTGGAAAATTATACCTTTTTGAAGTCATTCATCAAGGAAAATAATATCCCTTGTGACTGGGAGACAGTCGAGGGCTGCAAATCATTTTTTTCCAAGGCGATGTTCGACATGGCAATCTCTGATTCCGAGGTATCAGCAAAACTTGATCCGGAGTTAGGCAAGCTAATGGCGCCCATTCGCCCTGGCTATACAAATCCTTCGTTGAAAGACGTCAGGTTGGGAAGCGCATCAGTTGGCGCTTTGGTGCAGAAACCTGCTGCAAGCCTCTGGCCATATAAGCTGGTAGCCTGGGTTCTCGAGCAGCTACTTGAGAGAAATGGCTTGTCATCTGAGGCGTCCTTTAATCTCCAAACCAAAACGCCTGTAACGCACATCCAAAGCCTTGCAGATGGTAGATGGATAGTCCATACCGACAGAGGAATGGTTACCGCAAACAAAGTCTTACTGGCTACGAATGCCTACACGTCGCATTTACTACCACACTTTGGAGATCTCATAGTCCCCGTCCAGGGCCAGATGAGCTCATTACTACCTCCTCCTTTCATATCACCCCGTACTGGAATACCTCTAAGCTATAAGAATTCATATGGCTTCCTCGGAAATAAGAGCCAGAATTCCAACCAGGATGACTACCTGGTACAGCGGCCATTCCGCGAAGTGGATGGGAAGGTATCTGGAGGCGAACTCATGTTCGGCGGTGGCCGTGGCCAAGCCACGATTCTAGGCATGGGCGTCGCGGATGACACAACTATCGACGAGGCAGTTGCTCACTACTTGCGAACCGAGCTTAATAACGAGCTTGATCTGGACAATAACAATGCAGAGCTCAAAGCCTCCTACGAGTGGACAGGTATAATGGGCTTCAGTAGAGATGGTAGGCCCTGGTGTGGCGAGGTCCCTACTGGGATGGGAGGTGGAGAGGGTTTATTTATTTGCGCCGGCTTCACGGGACATGGTATGCCAACTACTAGTCTGAGCGCTAAATACGTTGCGGATCTCATGCTAGGGAAGCAAGTGAGCGATGTGAAGCTGCCAGAAGAGTATATTGTTTCCCAGTCCAGGGCGGCTATATCAAGGACGTATACCGAGGTAGTGATGGTAGATTTACAGCCAGATGATTATCATTGCTAAAATATCCACGAAATAGCTCCAGCAGAATAGATAGTTGATTATTTGAAGCACTTATGCCATTTATTTTTATTCCTCCTTGTAAGTACGCCCACGCCTGATTGAACGTCGTTTATCCGCCATATCAAAGCGCCGCCCGTATTTGGCGAGGTACACCAGCACGCGTGTGCTTGAGATTTCTTCTTCCGCACTCTTGAGCTGTAATCTTTGTCTTTCGTCAATGGGTTTTGCCTTTGCCAGAAGATATCGAAATCCCTTTGTACTCGCATTGCAGCGCAATGAGTCTCCGTCAAGGCCCATGGCTTGTAATCCTATAGGCTTCTTGTTTGTAGTCACCTGGAAATCTATATCGATATCCAATTCACCATTTATCAAGATACACCATTCTTCTTTGTGTCTTTGGATCGGGGAATATAGATTTTGAGAAGTTGAATGTGGAAGGCAATTTTCTTTCCAGGCGAAGTTTCTCTCATTTTAAAGGGTCGGTGGTTACAATCCTGCCTTTCTGGAAGCTTTGGTGTGCTTTTGATCGATTTTCAAAGACATCGGCCTTGTCGATTCTAAAACTATACAGAGGTCTCCGTCAGATTATCAACAAAGCCACCTACATCGATAGTCTCCTTTGTAAGATTATCCGGAGCCAAGGAATGAGCTGGGTCTCACCCTGGTGTGCAATAACAAGACAACGGTAGCATGATCTCGGTTCTGTGATCTTCACAAAGCACACAAAAACCATTGCTATCTGAATTTGTGTTAGTTCAAGATAATGCGATACCCCTTTGTCTTTTCATGATGCTGTTTTCAGCCAGTTTCTCGTTCACCTGCAGACAAAGAAGGGGGTCATAGGAATGAGAACCCCGACTCAACATGAGCTACAACATCGTCTTACCCATATCGCTCCTCATATTATTTCAATTTTTGATTCTATCCCTTATATGTCAAAATATATACGACTTATATCACTCTTGAAGAGGAAATCTATCAGCGTTCTTCAGTTAATTAATATAAAGGTATATCTGCGCCGGGTCACACCGACTGTACCGTGGGATCTATGCATATTGGCAATATAGATTTCTCTAATGAAAGCCCTACTCAGGGGCAGAAGTACTCGCGAAAATGGCTCAAGATAAAAGATAAGGGGTAAGGTTTACTCACATTATGAAACGCAGCGTATTTACACTGCTGATATGAGCATCAGGAAATTGCCCTCGATATGTGGGAGTCTACGTACAAAGACAAAGATGTCTCCCCCACAGTACTAGTCCAGCAAATCGTCGATCATCACAAACTCATAACTCAAGAAAACAAAGAGATAGCCAAAGAAAATCTTGCAATGCTCCAAACCAAGCTAAATGATGCGCACGCACTGTTGGCACAGCGGGCTAAGAAAATAAAGAACTTGAAGAAGGCTGCCAAACTCCTGATAGATGGCCAATCAAAGGCAATTGAGAGTGCGTTGTCGACATTGAACCCGCCGCAGGACTCATCCAAAGAAACTTGGGTGGCCACAATAAACAATATTGGCGCAACAATCCATCTCCTCGACGCCGAGGAATTATACCAGAAGGGAGACACGAGAGGCCTCGTCGAGGTAGCACAAAATGCGGTGACTTGCGCTGGGAAGCAGCTCGACAAGAAACTTTTGGCCGAGGCTTGGATCTGGCTTGGGACGGGCTACTGTAGCAGGGCTAATTTGCAGAGTGGGGTTCAAGCATTTAAGACGGCACTCGAAGCCTTGAAAACTTTGGACCAGAAGGATAAGGAGGTTGAAAACATGAAAAAACTGATCGAGATGTGGCAGAGTGATATCAAAGAGCCTGAAGCCAAATTTGCTGCACTGCTTCTTAAAATTCAGAGCAGATGAACGTTTGTATGCAGATTCTGTGGGATGTTGATTTGGAGAGGCGGTCGATATATCTCTTTTTAATATAGTAGCATCGGGAGCGATAGCTACCATTACAAAAATTGAAATGTATTCAATGTTGGTTTTTCTTGCCAAGTTGTACGCTACTCGGCGTTCCTCAAAAAGCGCGGAAGGGAGATAGTGCGCTAGCGTGGTTGTGGGGTATTACAGTAGCTCAACGCTAAGTTAGCCTAAAAGCGTAATCTCACGTCACTCGTCTCTTCCATAATCGATGCCAAGTATTTCTGTACCTGGCTTATTTCCATGTTTGAGCAACAGCACTTCTTAGCTCCAAGAGCTGCAGGATTCGATAACCCAACATGAAGGCCATATATGCGGTACCGGCGACGGTGCTCGTCGCGTACAGAGCTTATTCGCATAAATCGTTGACGCCAGCCGGTATTGTCGTCGCTGTCCTGACGGCTATTGCGCACGCGGTCCACCCATGGAATCTACCATTTGTGCTTCTTATTGTGTTTTTCTTGGCTGGCACAAAAGTCACCAAGGTATGTCCACTGCATCCCAGCAAACGCGTATGGCCTAATTATCTTCATAGGTTAAGAAAGAAGCAAAAAGGAAACTTACCATCCAAGCCACTGGCGGTGCTGGCGGCGAAGGGCCTCGGACATATGTGCAAGGTATGTTGGAAGCTTCGAACCATGCCCTACTTCAACAGTTGCTAATTCTTCATGTAGTTCTCGCCAACTCGCTGGTAGCCACAGTCCTCTCTCTCCTCCACGCCTATACTTTATCCCGCGAACCAGGGGCCTGCTATGGATGGGGCCGTACGCTCCAAGACGTCATCCCCATTGGCATAATTGCGAACTACGCCGCTGTCGCAGCTGACACATTCTCTTCTGAGCTCGGGATACTGGCTACGCAAGATCCTCGCCTTATTACATCACCGACTCTCCGACGGGTGCCGAGGGGAACAAATGGTGGGGTGACTCTGTGGGGATTATTTGCCGGGTTCCTCGGCTCGTTAATCGTTGTTGTCACCGCCCTTTTCTTCATTCCGTTTTGCTCAGTTCAAGAAGGGCCCTTTGGCCATACACTGTCTAGCCTTGAAGGTGGCACGGGATGGGGCTGGGAAGAGAAGAAATATCTCGCAATATACCTTACGATTTGGGGTGCGCTGGGTAGTGTTCTGGACAGTGTCCTCGGCGGACTCTTCCAGCAGAGTGTCAAGGACACGCGGACGGGCCGCATAGTTGAAGGCGAGGGCGGCAAGAAGGTGCTCGTCTCCAAGGCAGACCCAAAGAGCGTGCACTACAAAAAGACGGCAGAGGTTAGAGCAGCAGTATTTGGCCACGAGGGGAAGAAGAGCGTGCCTGCACAGCCAGAAGTAGACGAGCCGCATCCGACGAGGGTAGCTGAGTCAGGATGGGCTATTCTCGACAATAACGAGGTTAATTTCTTGATGGCTGTGAATATGAGTTTAGGGGCAATGCTTATTGCTGCTCGGTACTGGGATATTAAATAGGTAACGCGCTTAGAAATTGTTGTTATGCTGTCATTTTACGACTCTAGTGCCCTTGCTGCCAAAAAGTGTACAAAATAGGGATCTATAAAAATGGTGTGGCAAGGAAAATAAATAATATTTTTTTAAAACCTTTTGTGAGAAATAATTGAATCAGGGGTTTGGGAAATTATCTCCGATTTAATTTGGACAAGTTTAATTATTTATTATCCCTCTATCCACATATATGCCCACTCAAACTCTCCTTGCTCTGCTATGAACGGACAGACATGTCGACGCTATGCTAAATGATGCTGCCCCTCCCCAAAAAACCCCCCAACTCCAGTTCTGGCTCTAACTCCCATATTCCACGCCGCGAGGGTATAAAATGCCTCCATTTGTGTGGTCTCCATGCACGTCTGCATGAGTCCTATTGTATTGTACAAACACCCGGTAAAACGTGGTGGGTAATAATCTGGACGTCCCGTCGTCGCAGCCTGAATCTGCCACAATGATGTGCTCCTTAACCCGTCCCACGTGTATCTACCCGTACGCGTGTGGATCGGGTGGGTAAGTGATACCAACGTGGCGCGGGTCTCCGCAGATATATAGTCGATATATGCATGATGCGTGTGGAGGCGCTGCGTCTGCGTCCCCGGTAGGCGGGTAGATGCGTAGCGACTTGTTGATACAGGCGCGAAAGGGGAGCGAGAGAAAGTGTGCTAAACGCCCGGTGGCGCGGCGAAGCGTCTTCTCATTCACGACCCGCTCGCGAGACACGAGTCAAGCAGCGAATTGAGGTCAGCGCGGTCATCGGAGCCAGCGCCTTCCCAGCCCCAGCCGTTCAGTGCGTCCTCCGCGTCGGCGTCCGCCATCTCGACATCTGCATCTGGGGCGGCTGCACTAACCGCACCCACCTTCCCCTCTCCCACACCCTTCCCACTCTGCCATCCCTCCACCTCTCCCTCCTGGAACCCATACCTGATCATCTCCATCACAACCGGCATCTGGCCCACACCACAATCTCCCATCTCCAAAGCGACCCTCAAATCCGCCATCCCCAATGCGCCTCTCTCGCTCGCCGCCTTCGCCTCCACTGGTAATAGCCCACTCTTATCCCTCACCACCTCACCCCTCGCCCAGCGTTCCTCTTCACGTTCCAACGCCCTCCGATACCGCCTTGTGCTCACCCAGCCACCCCCACCACTGCCCGGCCCATCGGCCCGTGTGCGCCCAAATACCGAGGCTAGGAATTGCTTAACAAATGTCTCGGCCGCGACGGCCATGAATGGGCTTGCGTCTGCGGCATGGCCGCCCACGAGCCCCGCTTCGAAACAGAGAGGGAGCATCCGAGCCTCAATGGTGGAGGCGTCGGGGAACTCGCCGGATTCGGCGGCGAGGGGAGGGGCAAAGCGTTTGCGGATTTCGAGAGACCAATTCGTTTTGCTAAGGGACGTAGAGGGGGTTGTGGGAGCGGAGAGGGTCGGTAGTGGGTGTCGCGATTTGGAGAGGAGGGTCGTGTAGGGGTCGGGGCCGTCCGACTGGATGTTGTTAGAATTGTGATTGAGAGTAAGGGGTTTTGGAAGGAATTTTTGAGGAGAGGTTCATACTTCAAGTTTCAAATCCTTCAACCTCCTCCTGTCACGATTCGGGAGACTCATAACCTCGGCCTTTAGCCGCTGCTCGGCCGCGTCCCCTGTGATAGGCTTTGCGCCTGCGCCTGGCGTGGGCTTATCGTTCGCGCTGACCCAGGCTGCGACACCAAGGTCTGGCATTTCACGTGTGACGTTGCCATAGATGGCAGCTACGAGCTGGTTGTGTAGGTGTTCGGTGTCGGTACCGGGGACAGTGAGGAACCAGTCAATCTTCGCAGAGAGCTCGGCTTGGTTGTATTGCCCTGGGTTTCATGTTAGTGCTTGTCTGGTTGGAATTATGCCAGGAACATATAAGCGACTTACCCATCACAAAGAGGCTGACGGCTTCTTTGTAGGTGGCCCAATTCTCGCCCACGGCCGCTTTGAGCGCCGTGTAGAGCGGCTCGAGGTCGATGCGCGGCGGCACATGGTTTGACTTTGAGATTTTTGGGGCGGAGGGAGGTACAATGCTTAGGCTCTTTGGAGGAAGGATCGGGGTGGAGGATGTGAGCGACGGCCTGCTCAGGGCCGCTGGATCAATGTCGGGCATGGCTGGGTGGTGAGGCGCCTGGGGGGCGCGCCCGGCGCGTGAAGCGCTTGTGTGGCCTGGAGCTGGGGAATTTGTGAGGTTATGGGCGCATTAGATTGGGCGAGGCTGGGGGTATCCAGCGAGGGTATTTGGAAGGGCTAATGGGTTGTTGTGTGGCCGTGAGTGATGGGATTGTTTATTGCGGTGTTGGTGCTGGGGTGAGGCTCTGGGTGGAGGTCGTCTGATGTCAACCTGCGATGTCAGGCGCCAAAAAGCCGTTCGCGTTGTCCGTCGCGTCTAACCGCGCTTGGTGCGGGACCATTTGAAGTGACAGGACTAAACAGACAGCACAACAGAGAGCATTCCGGAAAGTTCTCAGAGCAACATTCAAATAATTTACTTACTGTGAATATCAAGTTGGATTTTTATATATTCTGAGCGAAGTATAGTCTAATATTTTTGTTGCCTGGGGAAATGCGAGGATGGCCCAGGAAGAGCGGGAAGCTCGCGTCCGCAGTGCGCTCTCAGGCCTAGTTCAGCAATTCATTCGGCGCCTACCCGGAGAAGATAACGATACATTTGATGAGAGGCAAGAGAATGCATATGAGCTTGGTTCTAGCATTCTCGAAAGCCGTACCGCGCCTGCCGTGGTCGCAGATTGTGAGCCGCCCGTGTCATTGCATATCTGAAACTCAACTAATGTGCTACAGTAAACCATGCGGGGGATCTCATAAAAAAGAAGCTGATTAAGAATAATCCTCCGGACAAGGCACTGAAGTTTTCGAATCTATACTCTCGACTGCTCATCCAGCCCGTACTGAACCAGAAATGGGCGATCCTATACCTGCTTTATCAGCTAGCGGACTCCAATGAACCAAAGCCACCACTATCGGACCAATCCAGACAGTTAAGCAGTGCGTTAAGGGAAGATAGAAGGCTGCTTGAGGGTGTGCGAGCAGGATCATCGTTGCGCAATGGCCCACGGAGAGAAGAGAAGGTGTACGATGAGGCCTTCGCGCCTCAAGGACTACGCAATCTCCCTGTGCGAGATGGGAATCAAAGAGGCCCAAGAGAACCAGAAGCCGCTGCCACAAAAAATATGCCGGATCAGGGCAAACCACAGCCCTCAAAGACCTTGATGCTGGCAGAGAACTATGTCGAGATCAGTCCGTCGGAGACAACTCTGTTACGAGACCTCCCGTTCACACTCCAAGGACTCACGTCAACGACTCTGGCGTTCCCGTCGACATCAGTTCTCAAATTACCGAATACGCTCCCGCCTCCCATAATATCTATACTACATACTCTCGCTGAACCGTCACTGTTATATAGGGGCCTGACAGAATTCGTCGCGTCCACTGAAGGTGGCCTCCTTGGCCAAAGTCTCCGCGCAGCAGTCGCAGGGGAATTAAGGTCTTACTTGGGGCTAGTGGCGACATTAGAGGGACAAATAAGACGTGCTTTGTCGTCTCTAGACGAAAATGAGCCCAGAGGCGGAATTGGAAAGGCCGGAGTTACGCTAAAGAGATGCGTGGTCTGGACTCGTGAAGCCACCATGGGACTACGTCTTCTCAGTCTCATTGCGGAGGAGTCAAAGAACCGACGAGGTGGGCAACTGATATCGCTCATTCACGGATTTTCTTCCTCTCACGGAGACCCTTTGGTTGGAGCATTTGCTGAGAGGCTCCTGACGCATGTGACGCGACCATTCTACGATATGTTACGACAATGGATTTACGACGGCGAATTATCAGACCCGTACCATGAATTCTTCGTCTCAGAGCAGGATCCAAATGCCGTTAATACTGCAGAGGATGGGCGAAGTCGGGGCGGCGCAAGCAGTGTCTGGGAGGATAAATATAAGCTCGATGATGATATGATACCGAGCATCATTACGGAGGACTTTGCGCAAAAAGTATTCCTGATTGGAAAATCGCTCAATTTCATCCGACATGGTTGTGGTGACTCTTTATGGGTCGAGGAATACTCAAAAGCCGCTTCGAAAGAGCTTCGATATGGCGACACGGAGACGCTGGAGACCTGGATCGATGAGGCTTATAAGACTACAATGGCTAGGTTGATTCACCTTATGGCGGACAAATTCCAATTATTTGAGCATCTCAAGGCACTGAAGAACTATATCCTTCTAGGCCAAGGCGACTTCATAGCCCTGCTGATGGAGTCACTATCGGCCAATCTGGATAGACCTGCCGGTGCCCAATACCGCCATACTCTGACAGCACAGCTCGAGCACGCAATCAGGGGCTCCAATGCACAATATGACTCGCCAGAGGTGCTGAGGAGGCTTGATGCGAGAATGCTTCAACTGTCGCACGGTGACATTGGATGGGACTGTTTCACGCTTGAGTACAAGATCGATGCTCCAGTCGACGTAGTCGTCACAGAATGGGGCAACCGCCAATACCTCAAAGTCTTCAACTTCCTCTGGCGGATCAAGCGAGTGGAATTCGTCCTCTCCACCACCTGGCGCAAATGCATGACCGGCGCCCGCGGCGTCCTCCAAGGCGTCGACGCCAGCGTCGGCGAAACATGGAAATCCACCCGCGGCGTCATCGCAGAAATGATCCACTTCATCGGCCAACTCCAATACTACATCCTCTTCGAAGTGATCGAGTCCTCGTGGGACGAGCTCCAGACAGCAATCCACAAAGAAGGCTGCACACTCGACGACATAATTCGCTCACACACCGATTACCTCAACGCAATCACACATAAGGGCCTCCTCGGCGCCAAGAAGCGCGGACACTCCGACGACGCCCCGAGCACTTTCATGATGCAGCTCGGCGACCTGCTGCGCATCATGCTCGCCTACCGCGACGCCGTCGACGGGCTGTATAGCTGGAACGTAGCCGAATTCACGCGCCGCCAAGAAGCGTCCATTTGCGTGAACTCGCGCATGGACATGTCCGACGACGAGGCCCTTCCCACGCCCGCCACAACGCGGCGCGGCCCAAAACACCTCGCCCACGACAGCCTAAGCAGCACGCCTGTCCCCGGCGCGATACCGGGACTGCGCAGTGCGGGCGGCGAAGACGAGTTGTTGCCTACGCTGCAGGAGCGGTTGAAGGCGCTGGGAGGGCAGTTTAGGGCGAAGCTCAGTGCCTTGTTGGGGGATCTGGCGTATCAGCCTGATGTGGATATGAGGTTCTTGGGGGTTGTGATGAATTTCAATGATTTCTACCAGCCTGTGCGGAGGAGGGCGGGGACGAAGGTGCCGGCGAAGGAGAAGGCGAGGTGAATGGAGTAGGGGGGGATCGGAAAAGGTTCTTGTAAATCAGGGTGGTTTTACTAGGAGCATACGTGGATGAGGGTTTGGGATTCGGGATGGGAGGAGTTGTTGATAAAGAGGTGGGCGTTGGAGGTTACTGTAGGAAAATACGATACCCACGACACAAACTGGCGTTAGATATTCCACTAGATGCAAAGAATATCAGAAACGATCAATGCAAAGGCACGAGCTAGCTTCCCAATGCTGGCGCTTCATATACCCCTATTCACCCTACTCATTTACACCAACCCCCCTTTTCATCCATCCATCCATTTACGCCAACCCCTCAACCTTCCACAACTTCACCGCCGCATCCCCACCCACACTAGCAACCTTCCCCTCCCCAGCCCACACAACCCCATTCACACCATCCTTATGCGCATTCGCCGCCTTAACCCTCTTCCCCGGCTGCGACAAACTCCAAACATGTACATTGGTATCCAACCCCCCGCTAACCGCATGCGTCCCCGCCGCATTCCACGCAATACTCTGGATGCGCGCCGTATGCGCTGACCATCGATCCGTAGCTACCTCCCACGTCGCCGTATCATAGACTACAATCTTCCCCGACGAGTTACCCGCAGCGAGGAGCGCGCCGGAGGGAGAGAAGGAGAGCGCTGTTACTTTTGCGGTGGATTTTGAGAGAACGGTCGAGGGGGTCAGGGTGCCGGAACTGGAGACGGTGAAAATGTGGACGCTGTTTGCATCGTCGCTTAAGGCGAGGAGGTCCTTGGAGGCTGCGATGGCGGTGGGTGTGAAGTCCTTGGTTGCGTGCTGGTGGACGAGCTTGTCCTTGGAGAAGACGTCGACGCCGGTCGTGGTGGCGATGTAGACGCTGCCGGAGGCGGAGGCGATTCCGTTTGGCTGGGCATCGAGCTTTGTGCTCTCGCCTACGAAGGTCTGGGTCGGTTCGTCCACGATGCGGAGGTTGTCATCCCATCCGATGGTGTAGGTTCGGTCGGGTGTGTTCGTGAAGCCAGTTACTTGGTTGGTATGTGTTTGGCCAAGGACTGCGAGGCCTTTGCCGGAGGTGATATCCCATGTGCATACACGGCCTTCGAAGCTTCCTGTCCAAAGTGTCTTGTCGCTGACACCAATGGCTGTGATACTGCGGTTGTGACCCTGCACAACCTTGAGGGGCTTGTCAGAGCCTTCAGTGAGGTAGCTCAGGTCACCGTTGAGGTTAATGCTGATAATCAACCCATCGCTTCGTCCAGCAGGCCAGACAACACCAACTTGATGGTCTGGGATGCTAACATTGCCTTCTCCACCAAAGCGCCATGTCTGCACATTATTTCCTGACTCGACGTCCCAGACCTTGACCGTTTGATCTGCGCTGCAGGTAACAAACTTTTTTGAGTTCTTGGACCAGGACACACCGAAGATAGAACCCTTGTGCTCGCCCTCGCCGATCTGCTTGGTCGCCTCCCCTGTCTTGCCGTCATAAAGCTGTATTCTCCTGTCGGCGCCGACAGAGACCAGAGTGCTTCCATCTGGCGAGAATGCAACACCATAAACGTATCCCTTGTGCAGCGCTCCAACCTTCGAATTGAATTTGAACGGGGCTCCGTGTAAGAAGACCATGCTCATATCATCACTCGCAGTAGCCGCTCGCAGCGGTCGTTGCTGCCTAATCGAAACGCTATTGATAATAGAAGAATGCCCGCTGATCTCTCCCACAGAGTTTCCGCTATCAGCCGTAATGCAGTGGCCGAAGCGCTCGCGGCCATCTCCAACAGCTATTATGCGCTGCGAGTCGCCATCCCACGCAATGTCGTTGATGCGCCCAGATATGATCGGGTATTCGCCCTTGGTGTTGACCGCCTCCACCGCATCCCATACACGCACCAGACCCGAGGCATCACCACTGGCAACGTAGTATCCGCTGGGCGAGAAGCGCGCAACGGTCGTCTGGGCGGTATGGCCTGTGTACTGCTTGCTGACTTCGGGGTTGTCGATGCTCCTCAGGAAGATTGATTTCCCAGACTAGTAGACGTCAGATACGGGCGATTGTAGGAATTCTATGGGGATGGTGGAACTAACGGCATAAGCTATGCGCTCGCCTTTTGGGCAGGCAGACAGCTGTGTGGGCTGGCCGCGGTTTGTAGCTGGCGAGGCAGCTAGGACGGACTCGAGAGTAATAGACATGGCTGGTAGTAGTCGCGACGCTGCAGATAATAGAATCCAAGAATGAGCGCAAAAGTGAAAATGAAAATGGGGTTTAGGCGCCAGAAAAGGGAGCTCTGAAACTGATACTGTTGATGTCGCGAGCTTACTTGTTGATGATGACGAGGACCCCCCGGTGGCAGTGGTCAGTGGTGGGGCAGGTCAATTCGTACCCCTCTTCCCCTCTTTCCCGCCAAAGCGACCCTACATACAGCACCTCACAGTCATGCAACACAGGTTCTTAAGAGCTCTCGACTTTAAACCCATCAACAACACGCTACGATAAATAGCAAAAAATATAAACCAAGAATATATCAAAATAGCAAAGCACTATAAAGACAACCCAAACATGTAAAAATGATTTGGTTGCTCACAGTGAGGTTCGAACTCACGCATCTTTCGATAATGGTGTTTCAGAAGAATTTCTTAAAACCATCGCCTTAGACCACTCGGCCATATGAGCTGTGTGATAAGGAAGGGCTCGCTAAGCAGATCTAACACCTAAGGAAGATTCGCCCGAGAAGACCAAGATAAGATACCCCACAGTAGATTCGAGGATCCTCGGTGAGGCTGGGTTAAGCTTCTTAATTTTAGGGAATGGAAGTAAGCACGTGCACGAGCGTCCATGAAGTGTGCACTTGGGGGCTGGATGTGTAGGCTTTCGAGAAGTTCTCATTGTAATGTCTGGAGACTTTTTGTCTTTTTAGATATTCTGCGAATATAGGAACTATGGATGGGGCAAGGATACATATTTGCCATGGACACCCAACGCCCGAGAAATATAATGCGGTAGTAGTAAAATAAACGGAATGGAAAGGCGCAGGTAATGCTATTTGACGTACATATTGGAGGCTTGGAAAACACGAAGGATCCGTCAGATCTGGTTCAGGAGACGTACAGTGGAAGATCACATATAATAAGCTGATAGGGGTTATATTTGGCAGTCGCTTTCTGACGGGAGGGCCGCATGTACGTACATGCACATGCGGATGTGACTTGCAGAAACCCTCTATTGAGATCCCCGAGGATAATGGAGGCAATGCTGCTGAGTTGAAGGCTGATAGGCGGCTGTCACTGCGCATCGTACGTCACAGCGTCATGTGAAGAATTATCTCTTCGACACAGGGCACCAGTGAGGCCGTGGAGGACGCGTAGCTTGGGGGGGGCGAGAGCAGGGGGCGGCATGGTAATAGGAGGGGGATGGGAGTGCACCGCCACAACTGAAGTCTCGCTTGCCGCCTTATCCAGTCCTGCGCCTCTCTGTGGTGATCCCAATGATAGAGTATAACCATTGGGTTATTTGATGTGCTCGTATTGTCGACCCTAGTGGCCACCAGTCGTTCGGTGTGCACACTCCTGACGTAGAGTGTTGGCCATATATAGTTGGGATGGCTCGTATAAAACCACATAGGGGCAAGTTATAGGCGACATCAAGCCTCTCAGTGGCTGAACTGTCGTATCTTAGCGGTATCTGTTAGCAATGTTAGCAAATGTTAGCAAATGTTAGCAATGTTAGCACTATTGGCACTTTCGTTCGTTGGGGATATGTGGCTGTGTCAAGAGGCACAACGACGCTATGTGTCTATTTGTGGATACATCGTGGGTTCGCGTCGTACTCAGTACCAGGATAGTACCATACTACTGCGGTTCTACTACTATGGTAGTACTCGACTAGACGGAATTTGAGTACCACAGTAATTAATGTATGGGCCGCCGGGGAAGGACCCCTGAAAATGGTACTGAAAATGTTTGTTTTGAAACGAACAGGGCCGCGTCCAACTCAAGCCGCCGCTCACCGGTACTGGTCCTCAACATGGCCAACCAACAGTTGTGAATAGCAACAGTCTTGTCATCTCTCGCTCTCTCTTTAACTTTCTTTAAAGCTGAAAAACACACATAATTGTATATACACCTCTAAATCGCGCTCGTTGACTACCCCAAAGAGCCTAGCATCGTCTGAAACGCCGCGACTTTTATAGTACTTGACACTTGCTGGGCTAAGTATCAGTCTATCCCCTCCTCGGCAGCTCACCCCAAAACATCAACTTGAAACCTCCAAATTGCGCCTATAGCCCGTTTGAGCGCTCTTAAACCTCCTCCTCCAACCTCACAGGCTTCATCTTCCCCAGGGACGATCTTCACCCGGTGCACACTGGAGGAAGGAAGATTACCAGGGGCGCCAGAGGACAATCAACACACCGCGCGCTGCTCCTTCACAAGCCCAAGCAAGCCAAGCCGTGGAGTATTACGACTTGCGACGTGCTCAACCCTGCACTCTACAGAAGCTGACACTCTTTACCCATGGCGTACAATCGTTTAGGTACGTCTCATATTTCCTGAAGCTTCATACCTTCTTTTCCCCATACACGAATTTTAAGAAGCCCTTTGACGGAGATCTTGTGCGCTTGAAGTTGTACGAGGATAGGCAAACAAAGCCGAACTTGGACTTGAGACGCGCTCGGCCGAGTCTCTTGTGACAGACAGTCCTTCTTGCGACAGCTTCAGCTTAAGCTTACTCTTGCGATCAATTGGAATTTCACGAATCGCTCGACTTTGACACATAGTGGAAGACATAATCTCTAATACTTCGAGTAATAGGTCCGCAAGGCCAGGGCAATTACGAAATGGATCCTCGAAATAATCGCATGAACTCGCCGGGTCCCAACCAAGGCAACCAAGGGTATCACCTCGACGATGATCCATATCGAGGACAGTCGCCGGGACCAGGGAGACTAGATATCCCAATGGGTCCTGGACCTGGTGGAAGACGGACACCAAGTGACAGACTTGCATCGCAACCAACAGTAAGTCTTTTGGAACAAAGGGTTGAAGAACGGTCTTAATAACACTCTGTCGCAGTACTCCGTTGAAAACATTGACAACTCATTTGGACACAACGAGCATTATGACCAGCGCCATCCCTTAGAGGACAGAAATTATCAACAGGACTATGCGCTCAACCCGGAAGATCACCATGATGCGTACTATCAACAACCATACGAGCCTTCCCCACATGAAGGCCACGCTCTCAACGACTATCCCCATGACGATGGCTACTTCAACGAGCAGGATGACAACAGGCCGATCCTCGGCGGCGGGGGTAGTGAACCCTACGGGCCAGACCCTCATACCGCTCCTGGATACGATGGTAACCTTACTCCACAACCCCCGCCACAGCCTATCAAGCGATGGAAGACCGTGAAGGAAGTCCAGCTCTTCGAGGGAAATCTCGTCCTCGATTGCCCGATTCCACCGATTCTCCTAAACAAGGTGCCCCATGCGCCACCGCCCGAGCGTGATGAGTTCACCCATATGCGTTATACCGCAGCGACCTGTGACCCCGCAGAGTTCTTTGAGGACAGATTCACTCTGCGCCAGAAGCTCTTCGCAAAGCCTAGACACACGGAACTCTTCATTGTGGTCACCATGTACAACGAAGATGATGTGCTTTTCGGACGAACCATGAGCGGTGTGTTCAAGAACATTGAATATATGTGCTCGCGCAAAGATAGCAAGACATGGGGCCCCGATGCGTGGAAGAAGATTGTTGTCTGCATTGTCAGCGATGGTCGTTCAAAAATCAACCCGAGAACGAAGGCCGTGCTCTCCGGAATGGGAGTCTACCAGGATGGAATCGCAAAGCAGCAAGTCAACGGAAAGGATGTCACGGCGCATATTTACGAGTATACCACACAGACCGGTATCTCAGTCAAGGGAGATGTTGTGACGCTGAGACACAAGCAACAGCCAGTCCAGATTCTTTTCTGTCTCAAGGAGAAGAACCAGAAGAAGATCAATTCCCACAGATGGTTCTTCCAGGCATTCGGAAGAGTTTTGGACCCCAACATTTGCGTTCTTATCGATGCGGGTACTAGACCTGGTAAAGACTCCATCTACCAGCTGTGGAAGGCCTTCGATCTCGAGCCAAATTGCGCGGGAGCTTGTGGTGAGATTAAGGCTATGTTGGGACCTGGAGGCAAGAACCTCATGAACCCACTGGTTGCGACTCAAAACTTCGAGTACAAGATGAGTAATATTCTGGATAAGCCTTTGGAATCTGCGTTTGGTTTCATTTCCGTTCTCCCCGGTGCCTTCTCAGCATACAGATATATTGCGCTGCAAAACGATAAGCTCGGCCAAGGACCACTGGAGAAGTACTTCGCCGGAGAGAAGATGCACGGTGCCAACGCCGGTATTTTCACGGCCAACATGTACCTTGCCGAGGATCGTATTCTGTGTTTCGAGCTGGTCTCGAAGAGGAAGTGCCATTGGGTTTTGCAATACGTCAAATCTGCTACTGGCGAGACTGATGTGCCAGACACTATGGCCGAGTTGATTCTGCAGAGACGTAGATGGCTTAACGGTTCCTTCTTCGCGGCCATCTACGCCATCACGCATTTCTACCAGCTGTTCAGGAGCGACCACAGTTTCTTCAGGCAGATCGCATTTTTGATCGAGTTCCTCTACCAGACTATCAACATGATCTTCGCTTGGTTCGCCATTGGGAATTTCTACTTGGTTTTCCGCATCTTGACTACTTCTCTTGGTTCCCAGAATCTACTGGGGAATGTGGGCAGGATTCTGGCCGACGTCTTCCAGTGGCTCTATGCTGCTACTCTGCTGTCCTGTTTCGTGCTCGCTTTGGGTAATAGGCCGCAGGGTTCGGGTGTCTTCTACATGACTATGGTTATTTTCTGGGTCTTCATCATGGCGTAAGTACCTCCCCACTCTCCCATCCACACACCAACTAACCCTCCTCCCAGATACCTCATGTTCGCCTCCGTCTTCATCACCGTAAAGTCAATCCAACACGAACTCAACCTAAACATCGCCTTCTCCGTCAGCGAGCTCTTCAAGAACCAAATCTTCTTCACCCTCATCGTCTCCCTCGTCTCAACCTACATCCTCTGGTTCGTCGTGTCCTTCCTCTTCTTCGACCCCTGGCACATGTTCACCTCCTTCTTCCAATACCTCGCCCTCACCCCCACCTACATCAACATCCTCAACGTCTACGCCTTCTGCAACACCCACGACATCACCTGGGGAACCAAGGGCGACGACAAAGCCGAGAAACTGCCCTCCGCAAAGGTCAAAGCGGATGGTAAAGTCGACGTCACTATCCCCACCGACGACGCGGACCTCAACCAACAGTACCTCAGCGAGGTCAACGTGTTTGCCTCCAAGGCCCTGCCGGAGAAGCGCGTGTTCTCCGCGAGCGAGAAGCAGGAGGATTATTATAAGGGCTTCCGTTCGTCTGTCGTGCTGATCTGGATGGGTTGTAATATTGCCTTGGTGGCGGTGGTGTTGAGTACGGGGGGTCAGAGTAATTTGACTCTTGACGGTGCGACGGCGAATAATTCCAAGGCGAATACGTATATGGCTGTTGTGCTGTGGTCGGTGGCGGGGTTGTCGGCGTTCCGCTTCTTGGGTGCGATGTGGTTCTTGGTGGTGAGGATGTTTAGGGGAGTATAAGTTGGCACGAGTTCGATGATGGGGGTGGGTTGTGTGTGTTTATATTGTGTATTTTGTGTATTGCATATACATAACGATCTTGAGCGGTTCTTTTTTCGCTTATTTAGTTGGTAACGTGGAGTGGGGTGGATGGAGGAGTGGCGGGTGGGTGGTGTTGCATGTGTAATGATTATTTGTTGTCCGATACCAAGATAGAGTAGGGCTCTGAAATTCAACATAACGATTCGTCTGTACACTAATCACTCTTATTAAAATTCGTGCTTCGTAACCTCTCTTCTATGTACACTAATCACTCTTATTAAAATTCGTGCTTCGTAACCTCTCTTCTATGTACACCACCATGCCATCCATATACTCTGCATCTAAATCTTGGTAAATCCCCCAGCAGGAGGCTGCAACCAATTCCTCCCATCATATACCGCATCCCCCTCGATAGCATGGAAGGTATATATTATCCTCCCCTTCCCACTCGTATTCCTCTCACTCTTATGCAATAAATTCCCATGAATCAGCACCAGCGACCCCGCCTTCACTTCTCCCATAACATACTCCCCTTCCTCTTTCCCCCCATCCTCGCCCCCTTGACCCTTGGGGAACTGTGGACCGTCGTTTGTTACAAACTCTGTCCCACTCCCGTCCGCCTTTCGCACAAACCTCTTCCCAACAGCCGCCCACTTATGGCTCCCGGGTAGAAAAGAAAGACACCCATTCTCCCTGCTCGCATCCTCAAGCGCATACCAAAACCCCAACGCGCTCGGTGGCGATGTATACAAAAACGTATTGTCTTGGTGCGGCGGCACCGCGGCCCCAATCTCGGGCTGTTTGCAGATTACCATTGATTGGAGGACTTGCGGGGATGAGAGGCCGAGGGAGCGCGCGATGGTGGAGGGGGCGGGGGAGGTGGTGGGGGTGAGGAGGGAGGCGAAGGGGGGGGAGAGGGTGTGCAGGGAGTGCCCGATTTTGTTGATCGCGCGGTGTTTGGGGTATTGGAGGTTTCCGGAGGCGTCGAATGCGTCTGGGAGGTTAGAGGGGGTGTTTGGGTAGCGGGTGGGTGGATGAGAAGGAGGGGGGTTGCGCAAAGAGTAGGGGACACATGGGGGAATGTGTGATTGGGTCATGCAACAGGACTGGGAGGATCAAAACTCACCCTCTTCGAAAAAGAAACGGATCTTATCCCCGCTTTCTAGGAAATAGTCGTCGCCCACGTGCTCCACCCCTTCACCTTCTCCAGTGGAGAAACGGGTCATGGGGTGGTCCTCGATGGAGAAGTTCTCGAGGAGACTGTGCGTCTCGGCGAGGAGAGCGGCTACGGTTTGGGAGTCGAGGGCGTTGGGGATGATGAGGTAGCCATCGCGGTTGAAGGCCTCGATTTGGGCGGGCGTGAGGCTGGGGGCGGAGGACATGATAATGGTGGGAGGGGTTGATGGTTGGGGTTTATGCTGTGAGATTTGTGAGTAAAGGAGTTTCAATATGGGATTGGAGCAGTGTATATGATTCCTACCAGGTGCGAATACAATTAAACAGTGTATCTTGGATATTGGTATTGCCAAAATGTTCATGAAGTGGGGTAAGTTAGTGAGTGAGTGAGAGATAGTTGATGCTCTACTTATCAACAATAACAGCGGGGTCAAAATGCCGTCGTATAAGAAATGCCGTCGTATAAGAAGATACGTACCCGAGCCCGGTCGCTCGCCCCGCGGCAAGTCACATGACACCCCTCCCCATCCCCCGCTTTATCACATCTACCCTCCCTCTCCTTTATATCTACCCTCCCTCTCCCTCTCTCTTCACAACTCCTAAAAACCTCAATCTCACCCCTGATCACCTCATCGATAACCACCCATCATGGCATCAACCAACAACCCCTTCTCCAGCACCTCCCTCCCCAACCCCTCCTCCCCCTTCCCCCCGCCAAAATCTTACAACATCGCCGGCATAGCCGTCTCCATCCTCGGCCTCTCCTCCCTCCCCCCAAACTGCACCTCCCTCACAATCCTCTACCTCCTGCACCCCCGCCTCCAACACGCCGCTACCATGCTCCCAATCGGCACCCACATCCTGACCTCCTGGGCTACGCACCAAGTTTCCCTCCCTTCCTCCCACCCCGCAAAATCCGCCGGTCTCCTAGCCCTAACCTTCGACCAACGCAACCACGGCGCTCGTCTCGTGGACCCAGTCGGCAACGACTCATGGCGTGATGGGAATCCAAAGCACGCGCTGGATATGTTTGGAGTCTACAATGGAACGGCGGTGGATGTGTCGCTGCTGATTGATCATGTGGGGAGTTATATCGCCGAGAACTTCGTTGGGGTGATGCCGGGGATTGAGCGGAATCTGGTGTTGGGTGTTAGTTTGGGGGGGCATGCGGCGTGGCAGGTGCTGTTTGCGGAGCCGAGGGTTGAGGCGGGGGTGGTGGTTATTGGGTGTCCGGATTATATACGTGGGTTCCCCTATCCTACGTACCTCCTATTCTATTGTCTTGTCACGAGATCTATGATATAAGGAGGAAACGCAAACTAACACACCCCAGGCGTAATGACCGACCGCGCGCGCCTCTCCAAACGCACAACCTACACCCAGGACGCCGGCTCCTCCTTCCTCGGCAGCCTTGACTTCCCTCCCTCCCTCCTCACCGCCGTCCAAAAATGGGATCCCCGCGGCATCCTCTTCGGCACCCGTGAAATCCCCTCCCGCACCCCCACGCAGGATTCACCCCGCGAAGAGGCGCGGTTGAAGGGCATCCTTGAATCCAGGGTGAAGGGGAAATCTGTGCTGGTGTGTAGTGGTGGCGCGGATAAACTGGTGCCGTATAAGGCGTCGGAACCGTTTTTGGGGTGGTTGAAGGAGGCGACAGGCAGGGGGGGATGGTGGGAGGGGGGAATGGGGGTTAGGGATGTAGTGTATGAGGGGGCGGGACATGAGTTTACGGAGGCGATGGTGGGGGATGCTGTGGGGTTTGTGGTGGGGGTGATGGAGGGGAAGGGGGAGAGGGGGTCGAAGATTTGAGGGGTGGTAGAACTGGCTGGTAGAGAGGGGTCGGAGATACAAGTTGTAGCAAAACTGGCTGGTAGAAAGGGATTGCTGGAATAGCTCTATAGAAACGGGGCTTATTAGAATTTTTAGAACAGCAATGGCTATAGCAAATACCAATCAATCATCGGGATCAGCAGTCAGGGTATCCGCTTGTTTATACATCTATCTCTCTCTATCTATTATCTACTCGGCCCCCTGCGGCGGCACAAACGGCTTAACCAACATCTCCGAGAACTTCTCCAACCTCTCCTTCCCCCTCACCTCCTCGACCAACAGCGGCATCTTAACCACATTAAACTCATCATACAACTCCTCAATCTGTTCCAAATACTTGCGCTGCATCTTCCTCCTCGCATTGCACTGCTCGCACTCACTCCCCTTCTTCGGAAACAGCAGCTGGTTCACCACAATACAATGCGTATCGATGTTATACCCCGCCAACTCCTGAATCATGCGCTCCGTCTCATACAGCGACAGGAATTCCGGGATGCACACGCATACGAAGGTCGTCAAATCGGGATCCTTGAATTGCGTGTTCACCTCCGCGATCGTCTCGCGCAGCGACTCTAGCTTCTCCATCATCTCGGGCAGGTTGGCGCCGTTGGGGAGTTGGCCGCCCATGATGCCGTTGAGCATGGGGCCGAATTGTGTGGAGAGTTGGGAGATCTTGGCCAGTGCCTTCTCGAGGACGGAGGGGAACTGGAGGAAGCGGAGGGTGTGGCCTGTGGGGGCGGTGTCGAAGATGATGGTTTCGTAGGAGAGGGACTTGACCTGCTTCAGGACCTCGGCGAAGGACATGGCTTCATCTATTCCAGGAATCTGAGTCTGTTAGTTATATCCTTCCATCAGAGAGGGGATATCTCTGGGGTATACATACAGCGAAAGCCAAATCCTGCATCATACCCCCCATCCCCGCAGCAGCCTCATTCCCATCATCCGCCTGCCCAGCCAGCAACTCCTGAATACTGCCATTCGGATCAATCTCCATCGCGCTCAAATTCGTAAACCCATCAATGAGCCTTGCCTCCTTGCCGAACTTCTGGGAAAAGGCATCGGACAGGTTGTGTGCGGGGTCGGTGGAGATGAGGAGGACGGAGCGGCGGACGCGCGCGAGCTGGATGGCGAGGGAGCACGAGGTCGTGGTCTTGCCGACGCCGCCCTTGCCGCCGACGAAGATCCAGCGCAGGGAGCGCTGGTCGAGGATCGATTGGAGCGTGGGCTCGAGGACGTCGGAGTCGGCATCGATTATGGCGTGGGACATTGTGCGGTGGGATTGCGCTGCTTGGAGCAGCGGGTGGGAGATGTGGGTGTGTGGTTTTAGAGAGAGGTGGGGAGGAGAGAGGTGAGGTGGTTTGAATGGTCGAGGGTTTAGTTTTATGAGAGATGAGGAGTTGGAGGTGGTATTGCGGATATGGTTTCCTCAACGCCCAGAGCTTCTTTGGAGTTCTTGGAGTTGCTGCCGCTAGCGGCCGCACCACAATCGCTGGCCATGTCATATGGAGAGTCTCAAAACCAGTGTGAGCAGAGCCACCTAACTATTTCCCTGAGTTAAGTTAACATTGGAAATAGAATCACGATATGCATACATACTATTTGCATGATACAATTTTCTACAAGCATAAGTCATTTATTTTAGTTCTAAGCTAAGTGGTGAGTATATACCCTACCCTGCTCGTAGCTGAGGGCGGCGACTTCCGACAATGCGGGGCCATGTTTGGTGTCAAGAGCTGGCTCGACACCGACAACAAAAAGGAGACCACACCCGCGCAACGTCTCAAGTGTAGCTATCTTGCTCATTGTGTATTTGCCAGCAATTGCACCTACCCTCAATCCACCTCAAAGTCCTCCTGGGCTCAACAAGTGGTTCTAAACACTTCAAGACGACTCGGCGCATTCTACCCCACAAACCGCGACCCCGCCAACCTCGGTCTCACTGAAGATCTCACTCACAATGGCCACTTCAAAAGCCCCAATCTCCTGCCACGTCCTCGACACCGTCATCGGCCGCCCCGGCGCCTCCATAAAAGTGACGCTATCCTGTCTCTCCGCGCCCAACAAGCAATTCGGATCCATCCCTCACACGTTCACCGGCGTCACCAACTCCGACGGGCGCATCGCGGAGTGGGAGAACAAGTTCGGCGTCGAGGTGTGGTCGGTTGCCAATGAGGGAAGCGATGAGGATGAGAAGAATGGCACGACGGTGTGGAGTCTGAAGTTTGATACTGAGGGGTATTATGGCGAGGGGAAGACGTTTTGGCCGTATGTCGAGTTGACGTTTAGGGTCAAGAAGGGGGAGCACTATCATGTGCCGCTCCTGCTGGGGCCGTATAACTATACCACTTACCGCGGAAGCTAAATCGTACGGCGGTTCTGTGATATGGGCTACAAAGGCGAGGGGCGCTGAAGGGAGATTCCTGTTTATGAGCAAGGCGGCTGAAGAGCTGGTGGAAGGACAACGTATGGGGAGAGAATAAAAGGCAGTTCCATAAAATGAAAAATATATTTGATTGAGACATAGCCTTACCTGGAAATTACTGTCTCATCTGGCAACAATGGGCCATGAGAAAGAGAGATCCCACTCGACGTCAACTGTCGCGGTTGCGACTAGAAGATTTTTAAAGGAAAGGATTCGGAATTGATTTACCAAATACCTCTTTTACCTCTTCTCAATACGACACCCAATAATATATGAAAAAAAGGACTGAAATAAGTCATAAATGAAGGTGCATGTGGAAGTGAACGCCCACCTGGGAGGTTGGTCCGTGAAACCTCGTCGTCGAGCCAACAAGGTGGAGAAAACCCAGAGAACTTCTCCTTCGAACACCGTTGTAAACACCTTACACAAGTAACAACTCATCCAACAACCTCAAATCCATCCGAATATCTCTATCCAAATAGTGTTATCCCATCGTCGAGTTATCTGGGAACATAACGTCGGTGCAACATTCCGCTCGTTTCAGTTCCCAGCCTCGCCGCCAAATTGCGTGCGCCAAGAAAACCACTTTACGCGTCGCGAACACGCTTATTCTAGAACGCGACTTCTCAGACTTCTCTCCCTCCGACACACCCCGCTATATATCCACGCAGGTGCATCCCTCGGTCTTCACCTGCCTTAACTCATAAAATTACGATTACGATATCAGCATTGTTCCTGCAGCAATAAGCATATCAAATATGTCATCCATAAAACGAAGGAAGGTGGACTCTACCGCGACGCGCTCTTCTGTTAGGGGAATCGCGGCCTTCACCAAGGTTTCGAAGGCACAGGTTATTTCGCAACCGTTATACGATAAGAATCTGGCAGCGACGACTAATATCGATACGGCCGATACATTTGGGAAGAGGAAACTGCAACCGGCGAAGGAGGAACGGGTTGATCAAGAGGAGGAACAAGCTTCGGTGCCGGTTATAACTATCACCAAGACTACCGATCGACAAATACGCCCTCTTCCACAACGACGTTCAGTTTCCGCGCAAAGCTTACTGAAAACACCACAACGACCAATCGTCCCCCCCGCATCACCTATCACCACACCCGGCTCCGTCGAAACACCCACCAATGGCGCGCAAGACCTCCTCAACAGGATATGCCTCAACCCCCCCTCATCTTCGACCCCATCCTCATCCTTCAACGATTCAGAAGTCAACCTCGACTCCTCCCAAACGACAATCTCTTCCCAATACGACCCATCCTCCGACGAATTACCACAAAAACTCATCGACCTCGCAAACCTACATTCCTCCTTCCTCACCGCACTATCAATACACTACGCCCACAACGGCACCCACACCCCCGCCGACCTCCGCCTCCTCTGTCCCAACGTCACCCGCGCCTGGGGCAAGCGCCGCGTGGTTCTGGACGACATCAAGCACATCCTGGCCATCCTAAACCTCGACTCTCCCACCAGCGGTAGCACACTTCTAAGCCTCTCCGACTACGGCCAGAACAAAATCTGCGTCGAAACCCGTGTCCCTGACCGCGCGGGCCGCATCGCGAAACCCCTTGATGAAAACACCATGAACGCGACCTTCATAGCAAACATCACATCTCTCTGGCAAAAATCCGCGGGCCAGGAAATCGACGCTTTCATCTCTACTCTCCCCGTCGAACCGGTCAGGATCTGCTCCTCGCTGGCAAAGATGTCGCCTCTTCTCGCAAAGGGCCAGCGACGCCTAGAGTTCATCCGCGAAGGTATCGCTATCGGTAAAGCCATCGAAGCTACCAAAACCACCGACGCCAAACCCCTCGACGCCTCCGCCTCCGGGGCCAGACCAACCCTCCTCGAGCGTCTCCGCGCCAAAGCACTCGCAAAATCCAACGCGCCCGCTGGCCCAACCAAGGAGGACCTAGGTCGGAAATCCGCCCTAGGCCGAATGGAAGAAGTCGTCGCTACCCTAACGCAGCTCAGCACGAGCAGTAGCGCGGGACAGAGCAGGGTGAGCTTCACGATGCCGACGGTGGTGGTTAGTTTGAAAGATAGCTTTCGCTCGCCGATTAGTGCGAGGGAGGCGGAGGATTGTGTGAGGTTGCTTGCGGGGGAGATAGCGCCGAGATGGCTCAAGATTGTCAAGAGGGGGAGGATGGAGTCGGTGGTTGTTAGTAGGGATGAGAGGCTGACGGATGCGGTTATGAGGGAGAGGATTGGGAAGGCGTGAAGAACGCGTGGGGAAGAGAAGGGGATGAGGGGGGTTGGATTATTGTCTGGTTTTGCATTTTTTTGGGGGGGGGGGTTGAATAGCGTGGAGTATGTGTTTGGGTTTGGTGCATTGGATGGGATACCCATTGTTTGAAGTCCAAGTGGACGTTTGTTTAAAGGAGCATTGTGGGAGGGATGGGGATTGGATAGTGTACGATTGGATAAGCTTGAAGCCGTACTATTAATGAATTGAAGAACTCAAAATAACTGTGTCATATTTTAATTGTGAGTTTCATGAATGTGCATATCACCAACACGACATGATCTGTAGTCGATGAAATATGTGCGAGTAACTGGGCATCCTTGGTTCACATTTGAAGAAATTCACGTCAATAGGCAAGGCAATGGAAATTCGGCTGGTGGGCAACGTAAAATGAGTTTCTCATCTATGCTTCTAGCCTCCTCCCGCTCGCGCCTGAAATCACCAAAGGCAAAAAACTTCCGATCCATCATATCCATCGTGAAGACCCATTCGTTTCCTCAACCCCCAGCCCATCCACGCGGCCACCGTCGGCAAAGCCATCAGCTCTTCCCTCCCGCGCACACCAGAGCCACAGAAGTCAGAGCCTCAGAAGCCATCGCCACCAAATCCCTCCTTCCCCCTCCCTACTTCTTCGGCCCAAACCTCGGCGCCCCAATATTCGCCCCCCTCAACTTAATCCCCAACACCTTCTCCATGGACCCCAAAATCTTCTGATCCGGCGCCGCTGACCCGCGCTCGAAATCAGCAATAATACTCGCGGTAGTGTTGCACTTCGTGGCTAGGTCTTTTTGAGTCATCTTCGGCTCCATCTTTTGGCGCTGCTCGGAGATCACGGAACCGACTTCTTTGCCGACCGTGTTGGGCTTGACGATCTCGTCGCTGCGGTCGACTTTGGTGAGGCGTTGGCCTTCGCCGCCGCCGGACTGGGGGGGTGTTAGCTTGTGCTCAATATCCAGTGGTTCAAGTTGCTTCAGGTCGGGTGAGGGTGTGGTGAATTGGGGGAGGGTGGCGAGGTTGGTCGGTGGGGGCGGGGTAAATTGGGTGAAGTGGGAAAGAGTGAGGTGAAGTTATGGTGAAGGTGAGATGGCAAAAGACTTACAGAGTTCCCAGAAGCGAACTTCTTCTCCGTCCCCAAAACCGCACCGCTCCTCTGCGCCTGGTTCAGCGCCGCCTTGCCTCTAATAACGGTCTCGCG
This sequence comes from Pseudogymnoascus sp. 03VT05, assembly GCA_001662645.1. Lineage (NCBI taxonomy): Eukaryota > Fungi > Ascomycota > Leotiomycetes > Thelebolales > Thelebolaceae > Pseudogymnoascus > Pseudogymnoascus sp. 03VT05. The sequence goes on from KV459401.1 coordinate 146,583, forward strand.
CTGCGCGCCCCCAGCGCCACGGGTCTTGCTCCCGATCTTCGTGACGGTGTCCCAGTCATCCATTTTTGCTGTTGTAGTTGCGTGAGTGTGTGTGTAGGTGTAGAGAGTTTGGATGTGATGATGTTGTTGTTGTTGAGGTGGCGATGAAAAGTTGTGCGGTTGTGTGTGGTTGTTGTTGTTGGAAGAACAGAGATCGGTGGTGGCTTATCACGACCTTATAGGCGTCGGTGGAATTGTGACGATGCTAAAAGAATCGCTGGGTTGGTGTGGCGTTGGACTGACTGGTGGTGGTGGGTGAGTGGTGCCCCGCGGCGAGCCTAAATGAGTAAGGAATGCGCACGTGACTCATTGGTGTTAGTCGAAAAGCTTAATAATAGCTTGGCGCTATATGTAGGTGAAGGTGAGGTATCGGGTTTAAGGGCTGGCTGAGAGCTCATTTGGTGAGTAGGGAATGAGGGGAGGGTATTAATGTAACTTGCTTTGAATTCACGTTTGGCTTTGATGCTTTCGGTTGGAATTTGTTTTTCGACTTGATAAGTTATTTGGAATTCACCTTTAGTGTCTATGTTTCTGGGGAGATGCTCGTGCGACACTAAACTTCCACAAAAGACTGTGTGTGCTACGAGCATTTATTGTGAGAGCCTATAATAACTATGTAAGAAAATAATGTCTGTAAATCGCTGTACGCTATAGCTATCATATTATGCTTCTTTGAAATACAGTATATTTAAAAATGATAAGAAGATAACTTCCAACAGCTACAAAAACCAACAGTAGTCTTAATACTCGGCGTCTAGAAACCTTTATATCACAATCACCACTTTTACTATAACATCACATTACTTATTCTCACACCACTCAAACACCACACAGCATTTTAATAATTCGTCATATTCATTTCAATTGCCTAAAGCACTACCATAGCAAAAAAACCCCCCATCCCCGGGCAAAGATGAGACGACGATACAATCAGGACCGAGCTGAGTTTGAGTCCACCACACTTCCCCTTCCCCCATCACTCCTCCACGTCACTCCTCCCGCCGACTCAATCGTGCGAGGTATTATAACCCTAGAGCATCCCATTCCTCCCAAGTATCCCCCCCCCATCCCCCAAATAATATCAAGACAAAGCCATAGATAACAAATCGAACCACGCAACACGCAAAATGAAAGAAAAAACCATCATCAAAAAAAAGGTCAACTCCATAACAAACCCCCCCAATCCAATCCCGTGCTTATCCTGTGGGTGTGTGTGTGTGTGTGACAATTTGTTTTTGCACCTAGAACTCCATGTCTCGGGCGGTGGGTAGCCCCCATCCCATTCCGGAAATTGACCCTATCCACTCTCTCTACTTCTGCGTCTTCTTCCCCTGCTCAGCGAGGAACTCCTCATCGCTAGCATCGAGGATATCGTATTCCTCATCCGTCAAGAACCCATCCTCCGTGAGATCATCCTCATGCGTCTCGGATGTGAAATCAACAAAGTCGTCCTCTGGGGCCGGGGCCGGCGCAGGAGAGGCGGCGCGCTGCTCATACACGCTCGAGACGGGGGATTCCTTCTCCAGAGTGGGGAAAATCATCTGGCTCTTCTCGAGAACCTCCTCCTCCTTACCAACCTCCTCCTCCTTGACAACCGCTGACGCACCATCAACGAGGACATCACACCAGAGTCTGTGGCCGAACTTGTACCCATCAGGCCCAGTGAGGCGCCAGTACGAGATGACCTTCCCAGTCTTATTGGGCGTCCTCATTAGCACAGTGAAGCCATGCTCTTGGCCTGGCGCGACCTCGGTGTAGCAGGTTGTGCTCTCAGCGGCGCTGACGAGCTCGTGCACGCTGGCGGGGTGCTCGGGGTCGACGGCACACATGTTGTCGCCGCCGACGAACTTGACGGTGCAGCCGGCGGGCCAGGCTGCGGTGCCGGTGTTGCGGAGGATCCAGGTCTGCTCGAAGACTGCGCCGGGGGCGAGGACGGTTCCGTCTGGGACGGCGTCGCGGACGAAGGTGGCGACGAGCTCGTCCTCGGACTTCACGGGTGCCTTCTCGGACTCAACTGCTTTGGGCGCCTCCTTGGTCTTGGATTCGACCTTCTCAGTCTTGACCTCTGCAGTTGGCCTGACTTCGGCAACGGTCTGGACCTGAGTAGCAGCGTTCGCAGACGAACAAGTGTTGGTCTCAGTAGACTTAGAAATTGGGCGGCGGCAGCGGTCACCCATCACCGGCATGGGCTTGCCATTATCATGATCACCCATGGTAGTAACGCTAACATTGCGGATCGGGGTTTTGAACTTGATGAGAGGGTGGGTCCTGTTGTGGACATTGTTCGGGCTAGCCTCGCAGCTGGCACAGAAATCAGTGTCATCACAGACAGCGCACTTATAGCGGTCGCCGCGGATGTTCAACGACTTCGTGGCACACAGCGGCCCGTCACAGTAAATACCGTAGTGGATCGCGGTATTAGTAAATGTGCGCGTGTGGAGAGCAATCGACTCGTAGATGGGCACGAAGCGGTGGCGTGGGTGGATGAACTCCGCGTTTGGAACGCAGGTCTGGCAGAAGTCCCAGTCTGGGCAGTCGAGGCACTTGTGGCGTACACCATAGATGTACTTGTCACAGCCATCGCAGATGGCTTGGTGAGAAACATTGCGTCCTGGGTTGAGGAGTGCTTTGGTGAGGGACCCCAACTTGGAGTCGGCTGCTGCTGGAGCAAACGTATGCTTTGGGTTGTGGCCATGCTGGACCTTGTCGTTGCATGGGATGCAGAGATCAAAGTCCTCACAGTCCACACAAGTGACGAAACGGTTCTCTGGGTATTCTAGTATGTATGTTAGCAAAGTTCAAGATAAAAGAGTCGTGGAGCTTACCTTGAATGCAAGAGTTGCAAGTCCTAATCGATCCCACAACAACCTTCTTAGGCTCCTCAGCCTCAACCGCCTTAGGCTCCTCCACCTCAACAAGAGTAGCCTTCGACACATTCGACGGCGACGCCTTTTGCGGGTGCGTCTTAGTATCACTGTTCATAGCCCTCCCATTCTTAACGAAGCGCTTAATCATCCAGTGATTCTCGCCCGGGCAAGAACGGCCCATATCCATGCAGACCAGGCACAAATCGTAATCACCGTTGTCACAGACATCACAGTGCATGTGCATGTTCATGTCGGGAATGGGGATATTGCAGTCGTTGCAGTACACAGAGTAGTTGTTCATGTGGTCCTGCAGCGATGCACCCGGGCTTTGACGGTTGGAACGGAGAGCTGCGCGGCGCTCCTCGGTGAGGTTGGCGAGCTCGGCGTACCATTTGTCGCGGGCAGCGGCTCCTCTTGTGATGGGGATGGTTTGGCTGGTTGGGCTTGATGCAACCGGGACTGAAGTGACGGACACGGGTGTGGGTGGTGTCGTCCCTGGGGCAGGTGCACTTGGAGCCGGTGCTGCTGCTGCTGCTGCGATCTCATTCGCTGCTACAATCTCACCCTTGAAGTTGAACGTGAGATCCTTGAGATACTCGCCGTACGATGGGAATGCGTGTGCTCCCACATCGGCCTTGTGTGGCGAAGACATATCCGTTGACAATAATGGCGTGTCAACCGAGATCAACTGTGGCGCGGCAACAGGAGATGCAACCTCGTCCTCAACGGTAGCCTGCTTCGGCTTAACCGGCTCCTTGTCCTCCTGGTCAATAATAGTGACCTTAAGACGAAGCTTAAGCTTAGCCTTCGCAGCACGATAGAGCTGCTTGTAGACCGAAGCGTTGTCGGGGTCGAGGGTGACAAAGTCGGCAGCACTGTCGGAGTAGCGTTCGAAGATAGCCTCCTGGGATTCTGGGATCTGGAGTAGAGCACGAAGCTGTAATGAATTAGTATTAGTAAAATGATTTCTAAATGAATTGACGTTGCATCCTGAAATGAACCCAGCACGACCATGAAGCCATTTTGCAGCTATATGGCGTGGTTGGGTCCACCCCGAGCCTCACCGTCGTTATCGCAGGGTGTTATCGTACCTTGTCTGGCAGGGTGTTCGCACCCAAGTCACGGAGAGGAAGCTTGAACCTCCTGTTGCTGCCTTCGATGTTGACCTTGAGAGTCACCAAAGTATCTGGGTTCGTAGGTGATGAGGCCATGATGGGCTACGATGGATGACAACTGCGTGCGGGGAACGAGGATCAGCCCAGCCCCAACGTCACTTTGGAGCAGCAGTAGAGGTGCCTGGATGAGTAGACTCACGAGTTGTTGTAATAGCAGTAAGAGTTTCGTTAGGACTCTCACAGAATCGTGGAATGTATAATCCACGACCTGTGTGTTGAGTTACGAGTTGGAAGAAGATGTGATTTTGTTTTAAGAGGTTGTCGTGTGGTTTGGTTTGAAGTATGGGAGAGGGAGGAGGGAGGAGGAGGGAGGAGGGAGGGAGGACGGTCTGAGGGCGGAGAGAGCGGAGACAAGAGTGGAGGAGACAGATAGGACGGTATGCAAAGGATGATTGGCTGCCTTGATCAGATCAGTCAACTAGTTAGTGTAGCCTATTGGGAGAGGTACCTAGTGCCATGACTTGGGGTACATAGCTCTACTACTATTCTACTACTATTCTACTACTATTCTACTACTATTCTACTACTATTCTACTACTATTCTACTACTATTCTACTACTATTCTACTACTATTCTACTACTGTTCTACTACTTACTCAAGCAAGTATAGAAAGCATAGTATGCATATCGAGAAGTATAGCTCCAAGGTAGGGTAGTTGGTAGTACGAGTCCCTCTAAGGCGGCGACGGCGGGTTTGTAAAAGAGAGAAATGCCACCACCAGGCAGGCGTGACAGCATACGAATCCATCCCATCCCATCAAATTCACTGTAACCATTCACCGTAACCACACACAAAACTAAAGTCGCCGCCGCTGATTAACCTCCGCGTACAACTGTAGAGAAGGCCGTAGAAGGGGGCAAAAAGCGTACATACATAACACATCCTAACACATAATCCCTAACATACCATATCACCACCTATCCATCCATCCATCCATACATACCATACACCCGTAGACCCAGCAAGCAAAGCCGCCTTGCTCATGTTGATCCATCCATGCATAGAAACGAGTTCGTGTATACCTACGAGTTACTCTACTACCTCCTACTGGTGTACTGCACTGCACGTATTACTCGGCAAGTCTTCCACACACCGGTTTTTAGGTCCGATCTACAATCAGCAATCAGCAATCAAGCAACCAAAGCAAAAGCAAGCCAAGCAAAAGTAGTACGCGGACATTATAAGACACCACCGTCTTGGCAAATTTGGTACAGTTAGAAACAAACGGATATTACGACCACTTCACGGCCAGTAAACCCGGATACACGGCCATCAACCGTGTCAAACGCGCAATTCCTTCCGCGGACCGAGTCACAACCATCTGCCCCCTATCCACGTCATATCACGCCCCCTACCCACTCCCCCGTTTGTCAAAGCTCCAAAGTCACGCCGGAAGACCTAAATCAACAAACTGCCATAATAGCGGAAGGGGTCGGGTAAACCATAATAATGGTGTCATTTCACCTAAACTACTCCTACTCCTTCTCCCTCTCCCACCACCCACTCACTACACCGCCAAAAAAACACCATATCCATCCCATCCCATCCCGTCTGTTCACCCACCACCAACAACAACAACACAACATCATCGATCGCTGCAATACGCCATAAAGCCCAGCCCCTCATCCTCCACCCACATACATCTCCCACCCGAAGCCCCCCTTTGTAATCCCACAACAACCAACCCTCCATACACCCACACAGCCCCTAAGACAAAAAATAAAAATAAAAACAAAACCACTTGTAGAGACACAAAAATCATACAAAAAAAGAATCTGCGCAACTTTCTACCAAGTGCCACCCATAATCCCATGAACAGAAAGTATAAGTGATGCATGCCTCTTTCACAACAAAAAAGGAAGACTTCCAGCAGATAAAAGGGCGCTCCATCTCCCCCCTTTTCAAGCCAAAAAATAAAGACGATGAAGTGCTACAAAAAAATGGATGACTTTGAGCGATCGTAATCGTAACAGCAGTAATGTGACCCCCAAAACGAAAAATAGTAAACAGTCCTTTCTAACATCGACGGGTGGTGGTGGTGGAGAGATGATGGATGGTGGATGGCGGGTAGGTAGGGGGCTCGTAAACAAAAAGCTGGTTCAGCAGCAGGCGCTTCAAACAAAACTACACCGGCAAATCCCCAACGCAAATGATCAGGTCGCTGGAACAGAGAGAATCGACATCGAAGCAGGGCCGCCATTACTCGGTGTGGCAGAGTAATCATTGCGGGTAATACACAACAGCCTGCTGCGGCTGCGGATAGTAAAACCCATCCGGGCTCGGTGTCATCATCCCATGCTGCAACGACACATTCGCCATCTGCTGTACTGGGTACGCCGGCGGCGACGCATAGGCCGGGTATGCCGCTGCCGCCGCTGCCGGGATCTGCGCAGCGTCGTAGTAGTACACCATCCCATTGACTTCCTGCGCCACGAGATTGGGCTGCTGCGACGCGTCTGTCGGGGCGACTTGTCCGTAGGCTTGCTGCTGCTGGGTTGCTGAGGGGGCGAAGTTCGGTGCTTGGGCGCTCATGCCGGTGGCGTATTGTTGGGGGTAGTAATAGCCTTGTTGCTGGGGCATTACCTGGTATTGTGGGGGGTAGAAGCCTTGTTGCTGCTGGTAGGTGGTTGGTTGGAAGGGCTGCGCGTGGATGGCCCGTTCCGGGATCTGGGACAAGGGCGTCCCGGTAGATCCTTGGTATGAGGCGTTGCGAGAATGAGGATGTATCTGTGCTTCTTGCCCGTAGGCGTGGCCGTTGGCCTGTGTCGGCACTTGGTGTTGGAAGAGTTGTTGGTATTGTTGCGGGGGGTTGAATTGCATAGCTGCCGGTGACTCGATGTTGTCGACCGAGACAGCCTTTTGAGGTCGAGGGTGTTGCATGGGTACAGAGTTGGGTCGGTTTTCGCGGAAGGTAGGCTTTTGTGGGAGCGAGTAGGGTTGTGATACAGCCGGGAGCACTGCGCCAGGCTCTTGGACCGGCTGCATCTCAGTGGCAATCGGTGCCTGCGCCTGGGCTATAGACGGTGGTAACCTGACAACCGGTCGAGTCGAGTCGAGTGGTACGGGAGGTCTTGACATCGTCGAGCCCATAGGGGATATGATGCCGTCTCGTGGAATCTCATGAGCCACGGATGAGCGACGGCTCATGGCGACGCTCGGGGTATATACACTGCCATATACACTTCCACCATATGCACTGGTTCGTCTTGAGAATCCTCCGACCGATCCTAATCCTTGGCGACCCCTATTGCTCCTTGACCCGAAGCCTTGCTGGTTTGGTCGCATCGCTCGTGGGATAAAGATAAACGACCGCTCAACGGCGGGGAATATATATCTCGGAGGAGTATCCGGCAACGAGATTCGAACCGGCTTATCGCGGCGAAGAGGTGGTCGGTGATCTGGAAGACGTGTGTACTGATGTAAAGCAATCGCAGGTAATGATAACGCCTTCTCCATGCCAGGTAATAACACGCGTACTTGCACATTTCCAATAAGCTTTGTCGTGGACAACGATCGATTCGGTGCCGGGCCGCGCGGAGCTTGCGGTAATGATTGCCTCGAGGCGCTCATATTGTTATATGCTTGGGATGGGTTGCGTTGGGGCCGGTTGTCTTTCACGACCGCTTCGTGCATGTCGTGGGTCCATGGAGAGTCGGCAGGTTCGTTCATCTGCTGCATATAACTATCAAACATTAGATTGGTATTATTGCCACCAAAGAAGACTTTTAACGTACTTGGCTGGTGCAAATGGACCTCCAAAGCCACCCCGGCCGCCTCCTCGTCCACCACGGCCACGCCCGAATGGCCTGAACCCATTTGCAGCAGGTCCAGAATGCCTGTGATCATGCATGAAGAACGCGCCACGGTTGGGTACAAAAGCCGGATCTTCATCACGCTTCTTTTTGTAATCTTCGTGCTCACGCCTCCTTCGCTCCACTGGTGTTTCAACAGGCTGGTCCATAATCGCAGTCGACTTGACGATTACCGGTTGTGATGGAGTGGATTTCGGTGCGTTCGAGAGAAGATCGTAGCTAGTCGACTCGATATTATCGAAGTCTTTCGACCTCTCAAGCCCATTCAGCATCATCTCCGTATCAGTTAATCCATTTATCTTCGGTGGCGATTTAGACGTCTCCGTTGACTTCGAGTTTGGTGCCGCCGGTGTTCTGTCGTTCGAGCGGCCATTCGCCGTAGCCTTCGGTGCCACTGGAGATGCTGCGTTGCTGCCGTCGCTCGCATTGCCAGCGTCTTCATCGTCGGAGATCGACCCTTCGCTCTGCGAGTCCTCCAGATCGTGACCGGCTTCGTCGCCCTCCTCGTCCTCTACTCGCCTCCTGCCTATAAGCGGCTTCTTTCGCCTGAGGCCCGGCATCGTTACAGCCCTGACCCGTTCAATTACCCGTCGTGTGCGTGCCGGGCGCGAGCCTCGAGGCCTCAGGGAAGGCGAAGCCTAAGAGGCGAATGGATCATGCGCTGGCCGTAACTAGGCTCCAACCTGCCTAAAGGCGCTGATTCATACGATGTAGTACTGGTGCGACGGTCTCTTGGGGAAAGCAATAAGGTGGAATGTATAATGGCAACAATTTATTGAGGTTCTGTGGGGGGAGATCGTAGAGAATGGGGTTCAAAGGCTCGAAGCTCAACCATTCAGAAAAAGATGCCTTGATCACAACACTCACTCAGCCAAGCATCCCTGTAAGTAGCGCTAAGAAGCGAATCATGGAGGCGGAAAGAACAGACAAGAAGTCGTACCGCCGGGACGAACAACGCTACTTCCTCCTTCCCTGTCAGTTGCGGCAAGTACCCGCGACAAATTTTATGCCATATGGAAGAGACGTGGCAGTCTTCATCGTTAAGGAATTATACAAATATAATATAATGTAAATATGCACAACATACCTAATGGCTACTACACTACACTACTCACTTCGCGATAGTAAATAGAAAAAAATGACTAAAAACGAAGGGGATCATCCACTACTCTCAAACTCACTCGGTGAAGGACACATTTCTAGCCCCTATGCATCATGTCTCACTCAGGAAATCAAACATATGGACAATCTCTAAACACAGATTCACATTTCGCTACTTGAGCGCCAGTAAAATACCGAACATCTCATAAACCCGCCTTTCCATATTGTACAGTCCCCGTTGTCGGAGTAGAATAGTTACATCTCATTATGCCATCCACTCCTCTATGACATCTCCCATATCCATCTCCTATCGGCACACATTACTTTTCAAAGCCATCATACATACATACCCCTTCCAAAATTCACCCTCTCCACATGGGCACCACCAATAAACTTTCGCCACCAAACCCGCACCTCGATACTACACCTATTACCATGTACGGCATTCAAGCCATTCCGGAGCCGGAGAAACCTCCGCTCATACCCTGCAGTCTGTTTGCCAGCTGTGGGTACTTCTCCTGTACCTCAAGCTGTGTCCTCGTCGCCTCCGCGTAAGAAAGGGCGTTGATGATCTCGCCCTCGGTTCTCGAGAGCTCTGCGGCGCGCTCAAAGTACTTCAGGGCATCGTTGACCTTTCCTTGTTGTAGTAAGAGCTGGGCCATGGTCGCAACAGCGATATCGCACTCGGGGTCGACTAAAATGCTTGTTAGTGGTTTCATTGACGATAATATAAAAAGGACGACTTACTGATAAGTGCCTTCTCGCACAACTTCTCGGCCTCGGCGAAGTCCTGCTTCCACTGGACGAGGGCGAGGGCCTTGTTGATCAAAGGCAGGACGTTCATGCCGAGCGGCTTGGAAATCTTCTCCATCTCCACAGCGGTGTCGAACTTGGTAATGGCATCCTGGTATTTCTGTTGGTCTAAGAGGAGCTCTCCGTAGTAGTTGTAGACATCCGGAACCTGGTCGAAAAACTTCATGGTGCGCTTGAAAGTAGCCATCGACGAGGCGATGGAGCCCATCTTGTATTGGGTGACACCGAGCTGGATGTGGGAGAAGATGAAGTCGCGGTCCAGGTCAATCGACTTCTGGTAGTCCTTAGCTGCGTCACCAAACTCGCCGAGGATGAAGTGGAGCTGGGCGCGGTGGTAGAAGATATCCGGGTCAGTGTCGTTCTGTTCCATTGCCTTCTCAAAGTCGGCAGCGGCGGCCTCCTTATCGCCAAGCTCCAAGTGCATGCTGGCACGCTTGATGAAGCTCTGTGTCAGCGATGGGTTGAGCTCGATGCTCTTGGTAAGATCTGCCAATGCCTCGAGGTTCTCGCCGCGGAGGTACTTGAAGGTTCCGCGCATGTTGTAGGCAAACGCCTCATGCTCGTCGATATCACCCAATTCCAGGGCGGAGCTGAAATGCTTGGAAGCCTCTTCGTAACCATCGCTGGTCTTCTTATCCATGGCGATGAGACCAAGCTGCAACTGTCCCTTTCCAGTATCCTCGGGGATCTCTACACCAATCTCGAGTCCTTCCGGTGCGGGCTTGGCGCGGAAACTCTGGATGTAGTTGGTGACGAAGGTTGGGCTAGGAAGTCTCTTGCCCTTTCCGGCCATGATAGCCTTACCCTTGGCCTCGGCAACTTTCTTCAGCAGCCTCTCAACAGCCTCGGCGCTCGCAGCGGTCTTAAAGCTGTCGATGATGCAGCTTGCGGTGAAATCGAGAAGTGCCTCGCTGTATTTCTCGAGTTGCTCGTAGGCATTAGCGCGTCTGTTTAACGCCTTGACGTACTCATTGTCGAGCTTGAGCGCAGCGGTGGTATCTTCGATAACCTTCTCCCACTCGTGCTTTGCGTTGAAGCATGCAGCGCGATTCGAGTAGAAGATTGGGTCGGGCTTGCACAGGATGGCCTGGCTGTAGAGCTCAATCGCACGGTCGTAGTCCTTGGCTCCATATGAGGTGTTACCAGCCGCCTTCAGCTTAGCAGCAAAGGATTTCCTGTCTTCGGCAGAAAGGTTGCCGACGGTAGCCTCGTCGACTTGAGGGAGGTCATCGGCGGGTTCGACTGATGCGGCCTTTGGTTGGGCCTCTCCTGCAAGCCCCTTCTCTGGATCCTTTGGCTTATCTCCGCTCTTCTTCTTCTTGCTCTTGCTCTTTTTGCCGCTCGATGGCTTGGTCGTGCTATCTTTGCTAGATGTCGATCCGGTCTTACTCAAATCAGTACAAATCTTTTTTGACACAGGGGATTCGGGAAAAGGAGCGGGAATTCATGCAACTTACCGAGTCTGTGAGATAATATGCGACACCGGCTCCGGTCACGACAACAGCAACACCAGCAACTGTATATACGACGGCCTTGTGCTCAGACGCCCAGGTAGATATCCGATCCCATAGCCCAGATTGTGAAGTGGTTGACGAGAATTGAACGGGTGTCCCTCGGAGCGGGAGCTTCGGTGACGGTAAAGTGTCGCTAGACATATTTAAATACAAGATGAATCGAAAGAAAGTAGTACTACACGGACACCAATTGCAATGAAAGCAGCGGGTGTGGTATTGGGTTGTCGGTTGTCGGTTGAGTTTGTTGATGTCTGTGAGGCTGGAGCTCACGTTCCCCCGAAAAAGGTTCGCGGGTATTACTTCATCAAGCGACTACGCCCATCAAAGGTTTTTCGCACCCAAGCTCAGATTACAACAACACGAGCGCCAATCACGCAGCAGATAAGGGATATTTGAAGTACAACGCATACCAAGGAAACAATGCTCCATAGCTATAATCCTAGATTGCCTATCTTTGCCCTCCTGGACGGTTTTCCCTGCAACTAAAATAAATCATGACGACATTAGCACGTTTAGGTCACGTGATGTCTATATGGTTGTTCCACGGCGTGCTCCACAGAGCTCCACCTACCGGTTTGTAATGTACGGAGTATGGTATGAGTACCTATCCATATAATGCAGTGAGAGGCCATCAAAAGGTTTATTCCAAGTCAGTTTAGCACCCTATTACCTATGAACTTATATCCATCTTATCCATCTTATCCATCTTATGTCTGTCTCTAGAGAATACGCAAACGAACAAACTATAATAAAAGCTCAAAAGAGCCTTAAGTTAGTGAGGGGCCGCGAATCCTGTTTAGCAGGGACCAAACAGATCTAGTTAGCACCCACATAGGTCTATTTCTGGTCCTAAAGAGCAGTCATTTGGGTCCATCATTGGAATTGATTTGATAGTTCTGCAATGCTACACGAGGATTAAGTCGATCCTCTAACTAAGAAAACTGATGAGTGGTCCCATTAAAGGCCCGCTAGATATGTCTACGTCCCACACCTTTATATCCCGTTTCCCGTTTTTCGGTACACGGCTGCCGCAACACGGCCTCCTTCGAGTCCTTTGGATCCATTCCCCCGAAGCTCTCCCAGCTCGTAGAGTCCCAAGGCTTAGGCAGCGGCTCCTCGCGGCAAGAACAGACAGCCGCCATCAGATCAATAGCACAGATCTGGTGCTCCACAATGTCTTCTGGGGTTAGGCCATGTGGGAGGAGCAGAGCACCTCCTCACTTAATTGCGGCAATTGCTAAGCTGAAACATCTTGACACTCAGACAAGGCTGGAAACGGTTTGACTTGTCACATAACTAGCTTGAGTTATCACTTTTAGGAGAACGTACTAAACGTGGAAGCTTGCTGCGTAATGGTCATCGCACTCTACTAATGACTAACTTTTACTCCCTCTCTCCCTTACTATTCTCATGCATCTCTTCAAAATCAAAGCTAACAACACCTACTAGGTCCCTATTGATTCCATATAATTTAAAACTCAGCTCGGATATCTCCACAAAGTGAAACTGGCTATAATAGGACTATCTGCTGTTGAATGACAGCTATAAATATAAGAGCTCTATCAATCTAGACCGATAACTCTTATCCTTCCTTAATTAATTTCATGGCTGACCGCAACCGATAACAAAAACTTTCCGCCCTCTTGCTTGCAGTTAACATCCAGCTGTAATGATCACAATGAACAGTCGTCGTAATGAGCAGTTAATGAGAAACAGTTTACACTGAGTGCAACACAATTTAAATAATAACGAAGGCATGCCGTGGGCATCCATCGTCCAAGGACTCTATAAGTTCAAGGCTTTAGCGTGCAACGAGCAGCGCTTTTGCCAAACGATCGAATCATGCCTGCGATATAGTAGGAAGGTAAAGACCATGTCACTAAATGAGAATATGCCCTGTGATATGGATTGGCACGTACGATGCGACATCCAAGTTCCATAACGACGTTTATTGCGAATACCTTAACTACACTAAATCATATCATCAATGCCTATGATCTATTTTCCTTCTTCACGTATGCCAGTACTGCATCCACCCCCGCCTGTGCCACCTGCCGATCCTCATCGGGTGTGCCAGTACTACATCCAATAGCTCCAATGACTCGCCCATCTATTTCAATCGGTAATCCGCCTCCTATAGTCATGAACCTTCCGCCATTACTATTATTTATACCAAATAAAGGTCCCCCAGGCGAGACGTTCTCCTTATACATATGTGTCGGGAGTCCAAATCCGGCGGCGGTAAAGGCCTTGTTGATGGCGATGTCGATGCTAGCGTACTTTGCTTTAGGCATGCGCTGGAAGTGGAGGAGTTGCTGCGAAGCATCCACGATAGCGATGTCTTCGGGGACTTGTATCTCCTGTGCCTTTGCGATGGCGGCAGCGGAGGCGAGCTGGGCGCCATACAGGGTTAGGTGTGGCATATCTTGCACTGCCTGAGAGTTGAACTTTGCCATTGTATTGGGTAAAGTAGGGGTTTTGATCGGAATAATTGAATCTCTTGGTACAAAAAGTGTGTATCAGACGAAGAATTTATAGTTTTTCACGAGCACACGTAGAATTCGTTGGCTGAAGACTACACCTAAGGTGGGATGTTGTGCATACATATCATTATTAGTTACCTCCATCATTCGCCCACTACGCTGCGCGCATGGTACATGACGACATTGATATGAAGATTATCGCATGATATTAATCGTAGTTGGAAGCGATAACGTATTTCCCAATCGAGTCGTGCACCCAAGCGAGTCGTGCAAATAACCACCAAGACGCGTCTACGTTCTGTGCAACTAATATGTCTCTACCAAAACAAGCTATATCTTCTAATCAAGAGGGTAGGATTGCTTTAGCTATACAAGCAATTAAATTATATCAACTTCGAAGCGTACGAGCTGCTGCAATAGCGTACGATATACCTCCTTAAACTCTTTATAATAGGATAAATGGAAAAGGTCTATAACGCAATACTCCTTTAAATACTTAAAGGCTTACTTTTTAAGAAGAGGAAGCTATTGTACGATACATTCTCAACCTTAATTCGTGTAGATTCCTACCTTAGCTAGCTACTATATAAGAAATGCTAGACCTACTCCTTACTAAACGTAATGCGTTACCTATTAGTAAGAATTAGACCTTAAACTTTATCATGCATTATATAGAGATTAAAACAAAGTTTAGACGAAAATATAACTATAAAAGAGCTCTTTGTAAAGATCTAGTAATTATTAGAGACTAGTTTAAGCTTGTACGAAACATGGTTACAAAGTATAGAATTTAAGAGGAGGATATATAACGTATTTCACATGCAAGTTACCATCCTAGGCAAGTTGCTACTAAAACACAAAAAAATTAACTATTACTATAACTACTATACCGCCACCCTATATAAAGACTGTTATTTAATTGTAATTAAATCCTTGTGCCTCTAGCACATATAGGAATTATGGCCTGCAGACAAGTCTGTTAGGTAGAGACACTCGCAGCCTACAACTTCACGATAACATATCGTAAGGGCTTGGAGAACGCAATGTAACGCTAGGTCTTAAACGTATAAGACTCACAGAGGTTTCGTTGGTTTAACTTAACAGAGGAGGCAGGGGATCAGACACAAAGGCTTTCGTAAAACACGTTACTAGTATATAACAAATACTGTATTAAGTTGAGCACGAAGCTCCTATCTAAGAACTAACTATCTACTTATATAGAGGCGTCGTGCTAAAGGGATATTCTGGATATTTGGATATTCCTAAATATCCCAACTATCCGAATATCCATCACGTGGCCAAATGGATATTCCGGATATTTAGATATTCCTAAATATCCTAACTATCCAAATATCCATCACATAGGGTTAGGAATGCTATTGGTTCCAGAGACCTGTCGTCCTAGGAGTCGCCTAACTAATCACATCCTAATCTGAGCCGTAACACTA
>KV459402.1:4795-144583 GCA_001662645.1 Pseudogymnoascus sp. 03VT05
CGCATGTGAAATACGTTATGTTATGTAATTGTAACGTTTTACACAGTGATAAACGCAGCAGGGGCCGCTAACATATATATAAATCTGACATCAGTGGTTTAATGGTATTAATCTATCGATGCCAGTTCGTCTTTTGGTTCCCGAATGCCAGTTTACCATTCGCTGATCTCTCCTTTCTTATTTCCAGCGACATTCTTCCCTGCCCATAGTACGCTGCACATAGTTCCGACTCCACCATTGCCGAGGGACTTCGTGATGTTGTATAATATGGTAATGCTAGCCATAGAGAGGACTAAACGGGTGCGGGTACGCGTACGCGGCTAGGGGTTGCGACTTGTTTATATCGGGCTGCGTAGTTGAAGATGGCGTAGCAGTATCAGAACGTCTGAGAAGAAGCGTTAGGCTAGATCCACAGGGAGTTTGTTGAATTCTCCATATACACTGTGGGTAGCTTCTGCCGCTCTGCATGTCATGGGCCGTCGTCCTCATGCTTTGTGTTATGAGGTGGTCGCTGCGTCTAGGATGCTAGTGTAAGGCGGCCCATCACGTGAGGCCGCCCTGAACTTAGGGGCTGCCCGGCAGTAGGGCTAATAGGGCTTGGTAAACCAGGGTATGCAAGAACGCAGGATATAAGGAGCTGGAAGCCTCAGAGGAGGCCTCTAGCCAATAGTCGCTATATCTACGTAGACCTATTGTGCTTACAGAATACGATACCTTCCTGCCTCCTGACCTAGTTCCCTAGACTCCCGTAAGACCCTAGGCTTACGCTTTACAATTCTATCAGCTTAACCTATATCCAGCCTACTAGTTCAGGATGGCAAGCTAGGAAAGAAGGATCACCTAGGCGACCTTAGGAGGAGCAACGCTGACCGTAAAAGCAGTCGAGCCAGACTTAAGGCCTACTGCCATAGAAGCCAACAACCCTACGACGGACAAGCCCTAAGATACAGCCTTAAAGCTAGCCGACCTCCGAAAGAGGATGGACGAGGAGAGGGCCTACATCAACACGATGGAAGAAGCCCTACAGCTATTCCAACAGTTGCACAGCAAAGACTATAGCTCCTACCTAGAGGAAGTTAGGGTTTTTGCAGAGAAGCAAGCCTAGATCTAAGAAGAAAGCTGCTAGAAAAGGCAACACTAAGACATTAAGGAGGAATAGGAGGGGTCCTGAATGGAGGACGACTACAAGACTGCCTCTACTGTATCTAGGGAGGTAACGCTAGCCTATAGACTAATAGGTAGGGTTAAGGAACCTAAGGTGTACAAGGGCGATTCCACTTAGGAACTCAATGAGTTCATAGCCTCCCTCTGCACCATTTTTTGCTACTAACCTAGGGCCTTCCTAACTGAACAAAGGAAGGTGGCCTTTACAGCCTAGTACTTAGAAGGTGACCCTATAAAGGAATGGGACAATTAATGCGCTGCCTAGGGTAAAGGGTATATAGATACCCTTAATATTGCTAGGTTTAAGGAGTTCCTTTAGGACCTCTACGTCAACCTAGCAAACTAGCAACGCATTGCAGCCCTTAAGTATAACAGCGCTCTCTAGAGAAAAGGCTAGAGTATATGCAAATTTGTTGCCTACCTTAAGGATTTAGAAAGGGAAATGGAGCTGTATACTAAGTCGCAGAGGACGACCTACCTACTAACGAAAATCCACCTAGAGATAAGGCAGCGACTCCTTAAAGGGGGTTATGTAGAGCATTCCTCTACCTATAGGGAAGCCGTTGTTAATATCCTAGTGATGCTAGAAATGAACAGCTAGTAGGTAATAGAGAAGAGCTCTACCCCTAACAAGCATACGTTAAGGGAAGGCAAGGAAGCTAAGGACGACTTCTAAGGTGGCTTCTAAGGTGGTTTCTAAGGAAGAAGAGGCAACTTTAGAGGTCGTAAAACCCCACAACTTCCTAGCAAAGAAGGGGCGCAACAACTAGCGCATAGACAGACGCCATTTTAGGGCTGAGACTTAAGGCCAAGCCAGAGCTTAGGCACCTATTACAACTACAGTTAGGCAGGCCACTTCGCTAAGGAGTGTTGAAGCTAACACACAGGCTTAGGCGTAAGGAAGCTCGACACTATGAAGCGAGAGTAACTCCCAGTCGCCCTAACCCTACAGCCTACCACTAGGAAGAGGATGGAAATTAAGGTGGAACTAAGGGTTAGGTCTAAGTGGCGTAAATCGAAGGCCCTCCTCAATTTAGGTTCTAACGCCTCAACAATACACCCTCTTTTCGCAAAGGATGTAGGCTTGCTTAGTGTGCCAGGACAGAGCCCTGTTAAGGGTTAGGGCTGTAGACGCAAGGAAGTTGTTATATATAGGGTAGCGACTATATAGGTAAGGGCGCGCGATCACTTTTAAAGGGAAAAGGCCATAGACTAGACGTTCCTTTCCATAGATACTCCTAGCGTGGACGTCATCCTTAGAATGGACTAGATCATACAGGTCAACCCCTAGATTAATTAGCAGACCTAGATCTAGCGCCACCCCTTTAATATAGCAAAGGCGGTGGAATCTAACATTAAACCCCTAGATGAGGGCAATACTGCTTTCGTCTTAGCTTTCGTCACAGAGGATGGGTAGACCTAATGCCTAAAGGAATACATAGAGTATGCTGACGTCTTCTCTAAGGAGCGGGTAGAGGACCTGCCTAAGCTAGGTAGGAAAACCCATGGTATTAATACCAGGACCTAGGAACTGCCCTACAGCCTAGTATACAACCTTTCTAAGACGGAACTAGCTACACTTCGCGAATACCTCTAATCGAGCAAGAAGAAAGGATAGATCTAGAGGAGTGTGAGCCTAGTAGGCGCGCCTATACTGTTTGTGTAGAAGAAGGACGGTAGCTTGCGCCTCTGCGTAGACTATAGGGGCTTAAATAAGATCACTATAAAGAACAGGCATCTGCTGCCATTAATCATAGAGACCTTAGATTAGCTCTAAGGGGTGAAGGTCTTCATGAAGCTAGATATTAGGAACGCCTACTATAGGATCTGTATCTGCCTAGGCGACGAGTAGAAGACTGCCTTCTACACTCGTTATAGCCACTTTAAATATAAAGTGATGCTGTTTGGCTTAGCCAACGCGCCTACGACGTTCTAGGCCTATATGAATGAGACCCTAGAAGGGCTTGTAGATACTATATGTGTTGTATACCTTAATGATATCCTCATCTACTCCTAGAAGGAGGAGGAACACGCCAACTACATACAAGAGGTCCTAGAACGCCTACGTGAGGCAAACCTATACGTGAAGCTCTTAAAGTGCAAGTTTAATACTAAGGAGGTAAGCTTCCTTAGGTATACAGTTACAACAGAGGGGGTTGCCATAGAGAGCAACCGGGTTGCTGCGATTACTAAGTGGCCTACACTAAAGACCTACAGAGAGGTCTAGGTGTTCCTTAGCTTCGCCAACTTCTACTGGCGTTTCGTAAAGAGCTATTCTTCTGTTATGGCCCCTATAACAGGCCTTATAAAGGGGGCTAAGGCAGGTAAACAGACAGGCCCATTTGTCTAGGGTGTAGAACAGCAAGGCGCCTTTAACTAGCTGAAGGAAGCCTTCACCACAGCCCTAACGTTGGTTCATTTTAATCCTAGCTGTAGAATCAGGCTTAAGACTAATTCGTTAGGGTTTGGCCTAGCTAGAAACCTCTCCTAATTAGTAGAAGAGCTAGGCAAGAAGGCCGAGTGGCACCCTATGGCCTTCTACAGCAAGAAGCTAGAGCCAGCTAAGCTTAATTATAAGACCTACAACTAGGAAATGCTGGCGATTGTAAAGTCCTTTAAACAATAGAGGCATTATTTCAAAGGGAGCAAGTACCCTATTAAGGTCCTTACAGACTATAATAACCTTAAGTATTTCATGGAAACCACTGCCCTCACAAGGAGGCAAGCGCAGTAGGTGTAGGCGTTATTAGCCTATGATTTCCATATAGCCTATAGGGCTGGAAAGACGAACCTAGCAGACAGGCTGTTAAGAAGACTAGATTATGAGGTTGAAAAGGGTAGCTAAAACGTGATGTTGCCTACCCTTTAGAATACCCTCCGTAAGGCCATGAAGGCTAGAGGAACCCTGTAGGTAAGTAGGGTGACAACAAGCCCACAGGGCCCTTAAGAAGAGGATTTCAACCTATAGAGTATAGGCGAAAGCGCTAGCAGCGCTAGACTAGACAGAAACCACAATACAGACACTAAGAGTTCAGGTTCTATTGTCCCTAGGGTTATGGTGACAGCTATAGCGTAGGGAGAGGGTGCCTACAGTGCTGCAACTAAACCTCTAATGGACTTAATCAAAACCCTCTAGGCAGCTAACGAGCTTGCTGTTAAAAGGGCCAAGGACGTAGGAACGGCGTGAGCAGAGGACCCTCCTAGAGGGAGAGTAGATGATGCAGGCATCCTACGCTTTAAGGGAGCAGTATACGTACCTCCCAACTAGGTAGTAAGGATGGAAATCTTTAAGATTTGCCACGACGACCTACTAGCTGGACATTTTAGATATAAGAAAACCTAAGAGTTGATCTAATGTAAATACTACTAGCCTAACCTCAGCGAGGAAACTAGGGAGTACGTACAGGGCTGTGATTGATGCTAACGCATTAAGCCTGTAAGACACAGGCTGTATAGCAAGATGCAGGCCTTAAGGATGCCCTTAAAACCCTTTGAATCTATAAGTATAGACTTCATTACAGATCTGCCCCTAAGCATAGGGGCAGACTAAGGCAAGGCTTTAGACTCCATCCTTGTAATTGTTGATCGTTATACTAAGGTGTCTAAATATATACCCTATAGGAAGACTATCACAGCCCTAGAGCTGTTGCGCCTTTTCTTTACGTACTAGGTAAAGGACATTAGAATTCCAGCTGAAATAATCACAGATTAAGGGAGTGTGTTCACCTGCCACTTCTAGTTAGCGTTCTGTTTCCACCTTAAAGTAAGGCGTAACCTATCAACTACCTTCTACCCTTAATCAGATGGCTAAACTGAGAGGCAGAATCAGAATATTAAAGCCTACTTACAGATCCACTGTAATCAGTACCAAGACAACTAGGTGGAACTCCTCTACTTCATAGAATTAACCTATAATAACGCCTTCTACGATTCCATCCAGATGTTGCTAAACCAGGCCTAATACAGCATTAATATAGACCTAAGACAAGGGATCAAGGACGACCCTACTAGAAGGGAAGTGCCAGTTGCAAAAGACCGCGTTAACCTGATCCTAGAACTGCGACAGGAGCTTGAAGAGGTGTGGAAACAGACGAAGGAAGCCTAAATATGAGGCTATAACAAGCTACATAAGCCAATGCAGTATATGGTAGGAGAGAAGGTGTGGCTATTAGCTAAGAATATCAGGACCACCCAGCTAAGTAGGAAGCTAGGGCACTAGTGGCTTAGGCTGTACGAGATCATCTAGCAGATAGGTAAACAAGCGTACCAGCTGAAGCTTCCGCCACAATATAAGGCAATTCATGACGTGTTCCACGTCTCCCTACTCAAGAGGTATTAGGAAGGCATAGAGAAGGCTGATCCTCCACCTAGTCTAGAGATTGTAGACAGTGAAGAAGAATACTAGGTAGAAGCAGTCCTAGACCATAGGACAATTAGGAGAGGCAAAGGAAGTAGAGAGGAATACCTTATTAGATAGGCTGGATACACAGCCACAGACGATTAATAGGTGCCAAAACATGACATAGGGCTACTATTAATTAAGGCATATCATAGGAAGCACGACTAAGGGGTTAAAAGTAGGGCAACGTAGTAGTATTAATCCTATAAACTACAGACAATTGATTAGAACCCTCATCCTTAGAGGAGGACCTAGACTTAGACAGTAAGGACTAGACTGAAGAAGGCCCTAGGGGTGCTGGCAGTGGGGTGTTGTACCTCCACTTACTAGGCTTTACAAACAAGTGCTCTAGCAGAGCACGATCTAGGTCGGCAGGCGAAGGCATAACGAGAGGAGCTAGCACTACTAGGTGCAAGGCTCTAACTATCTACAGGGTTAGTGGGCATCTAAGGAAAAAGGGAATCACAGACCTACGAGAAACTTCATGGCGTCAACGTGGGCGTTAAGGCCAACCTAGTAGGCGTCTAGAGCCGCATTAGTAGCAGCGTGGAACGCTGCAGTAGCAGCCTTAAGAGCCTTGGTCTTAGCCTTGCCCAGCTCTATAAGAGTTTTGGTATAGTGAAGGAGGGCCTGGCGAGGATCGTCTATGTTGCGCACAATAACCTTACGGGCAACAGAGGGCCTAGCGATAGAGGGCCTAGCAACAGAGGGCGCAGCGACAGAGGGAGCAGCAGCAGTGGCTCTCTTCTTCTTGCCAGCTTCCTTGCCCATAACAGCGTTACTGTATCTGCGCTGGGCTTCGCAAAGGTTAGCAATAGCCTAGGTTGTGGCAGCAGAGTTGGTGTTAAGGCTAGCATCTTCATTATCAGCCTAGTAGTCTAGGAGAGCATCAGCCGCAAGCTAGAGGGCCTCTAGCATAGCAACAGACTAAGGAGGGACCTACTTAACCGTTAGCATTAATAAGCAAGTAAGGAAGGAGGTTCTTACTAGGACGTAAGGGTGATTACCCTAAAGGCAGTCTGTGCATTTAGTCATGCTAGACAGGACCTAACACATCTAGCTAGGGAAGTTAAAGTACATGTGCGCACATTTAACGCAGCACATACAGGAGCTAGCGCGAAGGCGTCTAGCAGACTTAGGAACCACACAGCAGGTGGCAACCTTCCACCTAAGCATAGTGCGCTCATCCTTTAGAGCCTTAGGCTTAGGGGCAACGACATCCTTGACCTTATCCTCTACTAAAGGCAAGTGATATAGGCAAACAGTGCAAGAACGCAAGGTGGAGGAGGCGACACCAGAAGGAGTAGGCGTAGCAGGCGCCTGTAACTTAGGAGAGCCAGACATCTAGGCTGTAGGTCTCTTGTGAGGTGTAGCGGCTAGAGCTTTTCCCCTAGGCTTAGGAGCCATAATGAGGGCTGAATGAGATGATATCTATCTGTAACAATAAGCTTCTATACTCTAAATGGGAAGGAAGTAATTACCTTAGAGCAGCAGACGACAGTTAAAGCCCTAACAGCTAGGGCTAAGAGCAAAGGTTAAAGGTTAAAGGTTGAAGGTTGAAGGTTGGGTAGTGAAGGTGAAGGAAGATTAAAGGAAGTATAGAGTTGGCGCAGCACCATAACAAAGGGGGGTGGTTGTAGCAACCTATAATAAGGGGCGTCACAGGACTAGCCTACTAAGCGCGACCCTAAAACAAGCCACCACCTAGACTACAACAGAACTCTAAGCTGACAGCTAGGAGGGTAACTAAGCCCTACCTACGAGCCTTAGAATTAAGGACAATCCTGTAGAAGGGGAGGCAATTGTAAGGCAGCCTATTACGTGAGGCCGCCCTAAACTCAGGGGCTGCCTGGCAGTAGGGCTAATAGGGCTTAGTAAACTAGGGTATATAAGAACGTAGGATATAAGGAGCTAGAAGCCTTAGAAGGAGGCCTCTAGCTAATAGTCGCTGTATCTACGTAGACCTATTGTGCTTACAGAATATAATACCTTCCTGCCTCCTAACCTGGTTGCCTAGACTCCCGTGAGACCCTAGGCTTACGCTTTACAGCTAGATGCCGCTGCTAATTTTTGTCTCCCTTTAGTGCCCCCGCTTCTCTTCATGATGCTTCTGCAATCCATTTATTAACCCTAATATCTCCTACTGTTCTTGTTGTTAACAACATCCAATCCTCTTGTTCTGAGTGCAAAGCTGAGAACAGTATCCTACTCCTCTAATCTGCTATGACTGGTTTCACCCTAGCTATATTCGCAGCTAAACTTAAGGAGCGATGACTTGGAGCGCCATTTTGAAGTGATCTTGCTGCAGAATAAAATGCCCATCTATGCAAACCGATCTTGCGATGAGGTTACCTAGAGCTCCGCCTCGCTTTGTGTCCCTTAATATGCTTGCTTCTCTGTGGAATACTACGAGATATGCAAGCAGTCCGTTAAGAGGTGCTTTCTACATCATCTGCAAAGGTGGTCTTCATATTTTAGATAGCACGCGTTGACTATGTTCTCAGCTCACATCAGCTAGTCGCCAGCGTTTTCGCTGTTCTTCTAACAGGCCTTGATTAGAGGAGGCAGACAGTAAATTACAAATTCTCAACGCTGTGGATAGTATGCTTGCGAAGGCAAGAAGAGAATATAAAATGCTGCGACTCTAACGGGTAAAAGGCAACTAGCTCCTCTAGCGAGAGCCGCACAGCCATCCTTCTTCTAGAAAATCAAGGTCCTTATAAAGTGACGAAAGAAAAGACACACAGTGTAATAGTAAACAGAGAGGGCATTGTTAAAAAAAGCTTGTTAGCAGGAGGGAACAGCAACTTAAATAGGAGAATTCAGAGGAGCCTATTTTAGATAAGGTACATAGAATAACATTTATATATGGCATACGCCTATTTGTACGAGATGAGCTTATAAACTTAATAGCCTCTTGAACTTGCTCGTTGGATAGGATAAGTGGCCTTCCTAAGCGTTTCTTTGGTGTTGGAGGGCCCTGGCAAGTGTACCAAGCCTGCCGTTCAGTGCAGCCAATATGCTCTGCAATTTGTTGGAACTCTTAATTAAGGGAGCGTAGTAGTATACAGTGAAGTCGTTCATCACGAGTAAAGTGAGGCATTGTAGTTATTGAAAGAGTAGAAATTTCCTACATATAAAATACTACAGAGAGGGTCTTGTTGTAATAGTCACATGATCTCACGTGATCTTCGTACAGAATACTGGTAATTCCCAGTAGTTAATTACATAGTTAGCAATACATACATTTTATTACTTAATAGTTATAAGCCTAGAGCAATTCCAACACGCAATTTAAAGGTTTTAATAGCCTCGTACAGACCTACTAACCCCTCCTAGGAGCCTAACCATACAATATGGCGGCCCTATAGAAGGTAGGGGTGGTCCTTACTAACCCGAGAGACTAGGATGAGTGGCTAGAGACAATTAAAACAGCCTTAATGAAAACAGGAGTATAGGAGTATATTGATCCTTCTTCAAAAGACCCCCCTACACTCCTACCACCTATTAGGCCTATTCTAGACTTCATATAGACTGTAACGTAAGGAGGAAGTGGAATAGTCCCTTAAACAACTACTTAGGTATTAACAAGAGCATCATTAAGCTAGACTGCTCAACTAACAACTAAAGACCCTCTACTAAGAGTTCTAATCTTATACAGATCTCTCACAGTTAATAAGAAAGAAGAGCTTTGAAACCTACAACTCAACTTCTAATATAATTGAAAAATATAGGAAAAGAAAGAGGAAGTAATTCAGGGGCTACAGTTGAAGATCTAAGAAACTATTAGACAGGAATTTCTACCCTACACATACAACTACAATACTCTGTACAAAATGCTTGTTAAGCTAAAGGACTACTTTACACTAACCTCTAGAGCAAGGCTTAAAGAACAGAGGTTAGAATGGACAAAGGCCTCAAAAACACAAAAAGGGGTAGAAATGGAGGAATGGCTTCTAAAATGGGAGACGCTCTATGTAAGGATGCCTCCTTACTTAGGGTAGTTGCGGGTAGTGTAAGGATGCCTCCTTACCACAACATTTAAGGGACTAGGGTTGGGGGCGTTACAGACTGGTTGTGATGTCACGTGTTAGGCGCAAAGGCAATTATCTGGGTTAGACCTAATACGGATATTTAAGGGGTAGGAGGCTATAAGCTCCCCCTTTATCTTTTTTGTATCCTTCGTAGTAGACCTATAGGATTGCACCAACTCATATCCAACTCGCACTCCCATATGCAACTACTTGTGATATAGTGCCCTGTGTCCTTACACTCTACTCCCTAGGTCGTACGCTTAAGGCCCCTAAAGTAATTAATCCTTATAATGCAATATACTACTTCCTAAAAGCAATAGGACCCTATGAATTCTAAGGACTATAGACTATAAAACTTAACAAGGGAACAAAATCATATGAGTTTAAAGAGGTTGTATAGACCTATAGAGTCAACTAAAGGCAGGCAAAATATAACTAGAAGCCTTAGGGGGAACATAGAGTTTTTGTAACATAAAAAAAAGAAAATGAGGCTCCTGCTACACTATAAGGCTATATAAACTCCCTATAACAAGGACAAGGTAGAGGTAGAAAGAAAAAGAAAGCCTAAACAGACTACCCTTATAGGATAGTCTATAAATGGAAGGACTGCTTCTACGTTATAAAATCAAAGTGTATAAAGTCATAGAGGCTAAATAAAGACATTAAAGCAAAAGTAGACGCCTATATAAGTAAGAAGCCTAGTTTTAAATACTTTATACAAAAGGTAGAGGAAGAGGAAAAGGAAAAAGCAGGACAACTCTATATAAATAATCTACCTATGTCGTTTGTAATAGCTTTCTAGGTCTCTTAAGGCCTTACCCTCTTAACCTATAAGCTTACAAGAAGCACTATACTTAACTCTAGAGCTACAATCCACGTCTGTAATGACTGTACGAGGTTCTACAACCTAAAGGAAGCTAGAGAGAACAGCTATCTACTAGCAGGAGACTAGAGAATTCAGATTAAAGGATTTGGTTTAGTAGACATCTAAGTACAGATCAGAAAGGACACTAAGTCTGTACAAACTATTATGCTTTAAGATATAGCTCTTATATCATCTTTCCACACCTTAGTTGCCTCTTTAAAATGATTTATCTAAAATGGAGTCCATTAGAACATAGCTACAGAAGGTCTTATATATAGAGGAAAGCTGTTCTGCTACACTCTAGTAATCCACAGCTAATAGGTTCTAGAATACATTAAAAATTAGAACTCTAGTAGCTAACTAACAGCCCTCTTAACAACAGAGGTGTACTAAAACACTGTCCTTACCTTATACAGACCTTAGAAAGACCTCACTAGCACTGTAAAGGAATGGCATAATAGAATGGGCCACCTAAACTAAAACGCTATAAGGAAGCTTTAAGAGAAGACTTAAGGGGTCCTAGTTATAAACTAAGAATTATAAAACCTAAACTGTAAGGTTTGCTGCCTTACCTACACTATAAAGATTATTTCTAGAAGATCTACACCTAGGTTAAAGATCCCTTATAAGAAGGTCTACCTTAATCTAATCTAGATGCCAGCTTTGTACAATGGTAGTACACAAGTCTTACACTTTAAATGTAACTTCTACTACATGAATCATGTCTATACAATTAGAGACAAGAGCTAAGGTGTAGTCCTACAAACGATTAAGGACTTTGTAAGCTATGTATAGAGACAATAGGGTTTTAAAATCAAGATATTCTTCAGCAAGAGATCCCTAGGAAAGGAATAGGACAACTAGATAAAAGACAAAGGCTACAAAATCTAGAATACACCACTGTACACAGCTAAGCTGAACAGGGGAATTAAACAATTAGGCTGTATAATAATCACAAGATTAAGAGCACTTAAGGAAGCTAGCAACCTACTAGAAGGAATATAGCTAGAAATATATTAGACAGCTAGATACCTTGTGAATAGATCTCCCTCAGTAGTCATTAATTATAAGACTCTATACAGACTTCTACTTTAGTCCCTACTGTCACAGCTTTAAAAGCCAGAGCTTACTAAGCCTCTACTTTCTTACATTTAAGCCTATAGATGTAGGGCGTACACACTTCTCCTTAACAAACTAAAGCTAGAGAGGACTAAACAGAACGCCTAAGTTGGTTATCTAGTAGGGTACAACTCTACAAACATCTATAGGATATAGGTGCCTAGACTTAAGAGAGTTATAGTGTAACGCTAGGTCTTAAACTATAAGACTTATAGAGGTTTCGTTAGTTTAACTTAACAGAGGAGGCAAGGGATTAGACACAAAGGCTTTTGTAAAACACGTTACTAGTATATAACAAATACTATATTAAGTTGAGCACAAAGCTCCTATCTAAGAACTAACTATCTACTTATATAGAGGCGTTGTACTAAAGGGAATAGTTAGAATAGCAAACTCTATTACTATTCCTACTATTCCTGCTATTCTATCACGTGCTATAGGGAATAGTTAGAATAGCAAACTCTGTTGCTATTCCTGCTATTCCTGCTATTCCATTACGTGGGGTTAGGGATGCTATTGGTTCTGGAGACCTATTGCCCTAGGAGCCATCTAGCCAATCACATCCTATCCTAATCCTAGCTGTAACAACTGGATGTATATTCAGGTAGTCTATAAGCTTTTAAAGATCTTTAAACAGGTAACTCTTAATATAGAAGGCTCATTTAGTACACTTAGCAAAGTTATCATGACAATGGACTTCTTATTAAACCTATTTGAAGAGATTCAGCAGTCTACAACTGAGGAATACTTAGACAAGATTAAGGGCATGTGCAATTGTGCATAGAACAAGCTTAATAAATACTACAACTTAACTAAGACAAGTGTAGTATATATTACAGCAGTTGTTTTAGATCCTCGAGTGAAGTGGGTATATTTTACAAAGCAATGGCCCGATTGGATTGCAAAGGCAAAGTAGGATATATTAACGTATTAGAATGAGTTCTATAAGGGCTCGCATACTAGTGTTGATCATTAAGCACATGTTTTGGATACAGACCAGTTAGAGATTTCAAAATTCCGCCGACAGAACAATCCACAAGACAATGAGGTAGTTGATTAGTATGAGCTATAATGTATAACACCACGCTTGCCTAAAAGGAGTAAGCAATCAGCTATTGACTGGTGGAAGGAGGAATCACAGCAGGAAGTTTATCCTGACTTATCAAGATAGGCGATTGACGTGCTTTCAATCCCAGCAATAAGTGATGCACCGGAACGGCTCTTTTCAAGAGCTGCAAACACACTTCATGAAGGCAGGGCACAGTTGCTACCAGAGACTGTTGAAGCGCTTGAGAGTATCAAGTCTTGGCCGCTGCAAGGCATTAGGAGAATAGGAGATATAGAATAGACAGATAGGGACGGTAAGGAGCTAGTTTCAGACTCAACTGTCCCTACATTTTTTATATTGAGTCTCAGCTTAAGCCTCAACCATATACCCCTGTAGACACCGTGGTGTACACCACACCACACCGATAGTGTAGTTTCAAATTTACACCACACTATTGACATGCCTGATTATAATATATGTCAAGGGATAAAATTCTAGAAGCTTCTCTCTGTCTAGTTTTCTCTGCCACATCCGTATCATCAAGCTTTGCTTATACTACAGCATTTAGTTTGGCCATAAACATAGATTACAAATTAGCAAGACTAACTTAGTTCTCGCATGTCCTTGAAGCTCTTGGAAAGACACGTTTGGAGGCTGGTCTAGTCGGAGGAAAAGTATTAAGCGCCAAACTGTATTTGGCTAGATCGACTTATGACTGTGGTTAAGTGTGAGGTGCAGTGTAGGCAGTAGTGCAAACTGTCAGTTCTATGGGCTAAACCAACCAACTGATTACTTTGTAAACCGTGCACCAACTGTCTTGGTTTTTGTAAGATTTAAAACCAACTAACTACTAAAACTGCAGTGTAAACCATATAAACTGTATAAGAACTGTATAAGACTAGCTAATTTGAATTGATGTATGGAATACTACCCTTTCCGAGCCATGACTTGCAACACTTAATTGCCTGTATGCTATCTATTCCAAGCTTATTCCTTCAGTCCGTTATTGTAATCTTCGCACCTAAGAATAGACGTTCTGGTTCAGCAGACATTGCAGGAATAGATAGTATATCAATCGCCATTATACTTAATGCAGGAAAGGTCCTCTGTTGCGTAGGTTCTAGCCACTACGCTTGAGCATCTGTTACAGCAGGTAGGACCGGAGCTTGTAGATACTTTTGATACTCATCAATATTAAGAGATGAGCACTCCCTTTTCCGTTACCATTACTAAAAGGTATTCTATAGAGGTGCTATCAATGTTGCTAATGGAATTGAAATTACTATACTCTGATACTTGCTCTCCTAGAACTCTTGCATTTAGGCTTTCGCTAAAGGAATCTAATACGTAGGCTAGTTATTATTAATATATTCCCACTTCCATTACAGGCATAATACTAATGCTGTAATATAAACAGGAGACCTCTCTGTTAGGCTATAATACTTATTAAGTTTCTTCTAGCTAGAGTTACAGCAAGGTCCCATAAAGATGTCATCTTGATACTTCTTCTTACTGTCCTCAAACTGCTTAAGTAAGAAGTCCATTGTTAGAAGAACCTGCTTAATAGTAGCCCCCTAAGATTTAGTTAAGAGTGTAGCATCATAGAAACACAATAAGAAGCTCTGTAGCTTTTCAAGATCCTTCTAATCCTTAGGTGATAGCATATCTGTAAGATCCTTATGGAATTGTATACAGAATAACCCAAGAGCGTTCTTTAGTTCTAGTCTACTCTTTATTATATTATACTATGAATTCTACTGTGTAGCATTATCTTAAACAAGATTCCTACCTCCTAAGAGCTCCTGGAACTAGGCAATTCGTTAAGGGCTTTGCTGTATATATACAACTAAGTTGTGAAGCTTTCTAAGCAGTCCCTTTGCCCGCTAGTATTCCATTTCGAGTATAGCAGGAGGAACGAGAGTATTATTCTCTATTAATAATGCTTCGCTCTTAGTTTGAAATAAGAAGGCTTAAGCAGAGAGGTTGATTATATGGCCATTATAGCAAAGTTGATAATAGAGCGGCTTATAGTTGATTTAATACTAATTGAATAGTACTATAAACTCTAATATTAGCAATGAAGCAACTATATTAAATAGAATAAGAGAGACGTACAAGTTGAGAGAGCGTAGATCATTATATCATTATTACTTACGTTATCCATTATAAAGTATCCAACCTTCAAAGCAATCCTATAATCGTTAATTACCTCCATAATACTAGCTGCTTAGTTCTTACTAGAATGAGCACTGTTGAGTTCCTTTAATGCTAGAATCAAGTGTTGTAATAGACCTAATTCTAGTATATAATGCCTAATAACCCTAAGAATAGCAAGAGAGTTTAGAGACGTCTATAGGTTAACAGTAAAGTGTATTTTAGAAAGAGTAGACTAAAGCTTCTGCTGGATTTGACCCTTTTTAACGCTATATAACTAGAGCGTCCACTACTGTATTATATTATGAGATGACAGTAAGTAGTTATTAATAGTAGGATTTAGATATAACAGTAACGCTCAGAATTCTTCAACTTCAACCATATAGAAAGGGATACTATAAGCTGTAATCTAGCAGATATATAGAACTTTAAGAAGTGATCCGTTAATTGCACTTAATCTATTAATTGTACTTGTAGACATTAAATTCCGTCACTTATAGTCACTTCCTACACCTATATGCCAAAAAGCATCACTTATACTAGCTTGCTGTGATATTGTCTGTAGTTCTTGCCTAGAATTGACGTTAATACTATAGGTTGCAAGATGAGTAACTGCAACTTTCATGCTACTTAATTCAAGATACTCCTTTTAACAGAACTTACAGCGCTATACTGCTTTTCTAGCATTGTTATAGAAGGTATTAGTTGAAGCTCTAGAGGTATACTCCTATATTTTAGAACTCTGCTAGTGCTTTCTAGTTCTTGCTAATAAGAAACAGTCAGTGAAGCAGCTGGTATAGCAGTAGATATAATGTAAGAATTAAGAGTAGCTTCTTCAGTTTGAAACTGCTCGCTATTAAGGATTAACAATGAGTCTAATAGTTGAGAAGTCATAACGTTAACTACACATCTATTCTTATATTCATATTAATATCGTTCTAGGTCTTGTATTCGTTAGCAATTGCAGAGTTTTCACCATATGCAACCGTGCTTTTATCACGTGTAGTATACAGTTCAAACTGCTAGTTCAAACTGCATAAACTGATTACATATATTAAACTAATAGTTCGAAACTGCAGTGCAAGTAAAACTGCAGTTTCACCAGATCTACTAAACCAACTGCGTAAACTGCAGTTTGCACTGTTAAACTGACTCACTACTGCCTACACTGGTGAGGTGAATGTTTTTAGAGCTGCGTACGAAGGGGGAGCCGGTTTTGGAAGCAAATATATCATCTCTGCAGATAACTGAAATGCCGACTGACCATTTGCTGGGAGGACCTTACGCCCGAACCAGCGCAAAGGAGCCTGTTCTGGCTCCTTCTTGGCTTGGCTGAGCATCGTGCAGGAGGCCAAAGCAGGACATCCCACACTATACAGTAACTGCACTAGCGGTAACTTTCGCTCGTCAACCCTCGGCCAGCCTAGGGAGGGCGATCCCGCTTGCACCCACCTCAGGCATGCACTGCCTGCCAACGCCAACGGGAGCCGCTTTTGCGAGTGGCGAAAACGGGAAAATGGCGCATCGCAAAAGCAGCGGAAGTGGGCGCACCAAGCCGAGCCTAAACTACATATGTGGCAATACGGAATTGGTTAACAAGAATCTGGCATCAGTGGTTTAGTGGTAAAATCCATCGTTGCCATCGATGGGCCCCGTGTTCGATTCACGGCTGATGCAACACAAACAATCTCCTATTCGGAGATTCATCTTTTTTGCAGTTTTTTTCTGTGTGTCAAATTAATTCAACGTCGATGCAATTAGTTATCTCCGATGTAGAGATATATATTTTACATTTTTTCATGCCATATTATTCGAGATTGGTGTAATTTTCCCTTGTATATAGATAATCGCCGTGGTATTTATGTCGCGTGTAATATTTATTTTTTCAATACAAATATATTTATCCGCCAAAACCAGTGTTCCCCAAAATAGTATTAGGATTTGTGGTTTTCGAATAGTATTCGGCGATGAGCAGTATTCGGGCAAAATTTGGGGTATTCGGCGAGTATTTGCCAAAGACTCGAATACTATTCGAGTCCTTGGCGTGCACGGCCTATAACGCCAAGCTACAAAGATTAGCTGGCAAAGTAGTATTAGTAATCAGTCGTCGCAAAATGTGCTAACACGTGACTGCTAATAAGGAACCACTAATTCTCGGTAAGTTATATCCTATTATATTTCACTATAGTTGAGCCTCAAAATACCCAAATGGTATTCGGCGAGGATTTGTATGAGTATTCGCCGAATACTTTCAGATGGCGAAACCCCGAATAGTATTCGAATACTATTTGGGGAACACTGGCCAAAACCAACATAAATAAGTGCGACAAAATAAATTCATGGAAAGTATATTATTCGTTACACCCCATCTATATATATCTTACAGCCCTGCCCAATTCAACTGATATATTGTACAATTTCGCACACTTTTCAGACACCGAGATCGTACCTTCGCAGCGCAAACCAACATACAAAAGAGACGAGAGTTGAGTTAGGGACTCGGACAGTCGCAAGAGGTGTTTCCCCTCGACTCAAGTGCCACACCCACCCATACCATTCCCTGTTCACGAGGACGCAGACGAAGGCCCATTGGGCTTATCTCCGGGTACACCAAAGAAACCAGTCAGCCCGCTCTTCATAGCCTTCATGCCCTCCTGCTTCGCCATCTCCTCATGAGCAGCCTCTTCCTTCAGCCACTTCTCACCCTCCTCCCTAATCATCTTATCCAAAGCCTCATAGTTCTTCTGGCCTCTCTCTCTCGCCTGATCCTGCAAC
This sequence comes from Pseudogymnoascus sp. 03VT05, assembly GCA_001662645.1. Taxonomy (NCBI): domain Eukaryota; kingdom Fungi; phylum Ascomycota; class Leotiomycetes; order Thelebolales; family Thelebolaceae; genus Pseudogymnoascus; species Pseudogymnoascus sp. 03VT05. The sequence continues at coordinate 22,354 of KV459402.1, forward strand.
ATCTTACCCTGGGCAAACGCCTCGCTGGCTGACTGCTCTCCCTCAAAGGCAGCCTGTGGCTTGATGCCAAGAGCAGAGTTCAAGAAGCTGACGCCGCCCTTCTTCGGCTTCTTCTTCTTCTCAGCTTCAATTTGCTCCATAAACTTCTTACGGGCGACGGCTTCGCGTGCCGCAAATTCAGTTGGGATATGAGTTCCTTCGAATGAGGCAATGGCCTTCCTCACATCTGGAACGGCCATGGTGGGGATGTACTCCAGGAATGGAATGAGTGAAACTAGCTCCTTGTCCTTAGAATCGCCCTTCCACTTGGGCATTATGATAGCGTTTTCGGGCTGTTCTTCCGTGTGGGCCTTGGAGGTATCGAGAATAATGACCTTTGAAAGGTCACGGTTCAGGTAGGAGAGATCCTGGCAGATATTTAGCTTATTGTCACCAATCCAATTGCTTGCAAGTCATACCTTAACATATTCGCCCTTTCTGTACATTGTAGCCTCTCGGAACAATGGCCAGGTGACGACATGGTATGGGTCCAATTTCTTAATAACTGGCTCGCCGATGGCCCATGGGACGGAGGTAAATATAACCAGCTCGTAGTACTGGCTGAGGTATCTCAGGAAGTAGTCCACACCGGGCCTCTTTGCCATTCGCCATCCGTGCTCTCTTGACCACTCACTGTGGATGAGCAGATCCTCCAAACTCAAAACCAGTGTGTATGGGCGGCCGAAGCTTGGGTCAACGTCAGGCAAGAGCTTCTTGAATGTCGGCTCACTGTAATAGCTCAGCTGGTCTCCCGTGCGAGCTCGAAAACGAGCCCACATGAGTCCAAGAGACCATCCAGAGGGCGCATCGACGTGTTGTCGCTCTTCCTCGTCCGACTCCCAGTTTCTGCCCAAGTATACGTAGGCCGCAATACATGTTGCGAAAAACGACCCGTACAGGTAGTTCGCGACACGAGCACGCTTCTTCTCCGAAGACGATACATATGCCGATGCTGGGAGCTCGCCCTTTGGCCCTCGTCCACCTCCGCCAGCTGCTTCATGTGGGTCTTCCGTAAGGTTCAAGGCCGACGCCGCAGATTCGTTGGCTGTGCTACCTTTGGATTCCCACTCTAGCGTCGACGGTAGGCCTCCTCTGAGATCAGGCAGTTTGAATTCTTGCGGCGCGCCGTTGGTAGATGCGGCTTCGTTCTGTGGGGCGTTCTCGGATGGTGATGCTTGGGATTCGAATTCGGGTTGTTGGGAAGATACGTCGGGGTCTTCGATGGATGATGCTTTCCCTTCTGCACCAGCCGCAGCGCCGCCAGCGGATGCCTTCGTCGGACGTTCCGATGAAGGTCTTTGCTGTGTTGTCGGCTTCTTTGGCTGACCTGGTCGTTGGTCGGCAAGCCCCCGACTACTCCATAGAGCTGTTGAGGGTCGCAGGAATCTTGCTGGCGCCGCCCTGAGGGCTGGGGCGCGCAGGGAGCCGCGCACTGCTCTTGAAAGCATTGTGAAAATCTGGGCTTCAAAGGATGCCCTATATGTGAATCCTACAAATGCGACACTCCGACTAGAATAACATTTGAGCTTGGATGAGGCTCGCGGGGGGTATTCGATGATGGAATTATGGTCCTCCCAAAAAAACCAGCCTAGGTCGGTACGGTGACCGATTCAACCACGCTAGCAGTTCTTTCCACTTAAAACAAACTTCCTGTCCTCTTCTCGTCCTTTCTTCTTCAAAGTTGCACCCAGTGAACGAAATTTGACTCGACGCTCCTTTACTTTCAATGGACGTAGAGTTGTATTAGCTGGGGAGAGCGAAATGGCTCTGCTAAAGACGAGACCATGAGTCCGGCTCTTTTCGAAGACCGCTCCATGAAAGGATCTCGCCCGTTGTAGTGCTACACTCCAAAACCTTCCACTACAACTTTCGTACTATCTTGGCCCTAAGCTACCTATTTTACGATTAAACGTTCAATAAAACTACTCTTTGACAAATCCAAACCCTGAAATCATCGAGAAAATCACTACATCAATGAAGAACAAAGTGTTGACGCTGAGGTCACGGGGAGGAGGAAGTGCGAAAGTCTCTGGAACCACCAGTGCGATCCACACATCCACATATTCTCCACAAGATCAGAAATCGGAGCCGGAAGCTTCATCAATGAAACACAAAGTGTTGACGCTGAGGGCACGGGGAGGTGCGAAGATCTCGGCGACCAGAGCGTACGTTACGGAAGATGTCACAACGAAGTCAGAACCAACAGAGCCGTTCAGACTTCTGGATCTCCCATCGGAGCTTCGGTTGAAGATATACGCCTTGGTATTCCAGTCCTGCCCCGACGTCATTGACCTGGACCCGGACAACTACAGAAACATCCACCGCAAGTTGTCCATATTATATGCCTCGCGCCAAATACATGGGGAGGCTTCTCATCTCTTTTATTCCATGAGGACGTTCCGGGTATTCCCATGTATCGACCGGTACTTCAAGTCAAAACGGCCTCTTCTTGCCCGCCTATCCCCACGATGCCGGAACTCTATATCATCGCTTGAGTTACGCCTTGGCCCAGGGTTTGCAAGCCCTCCAAAGAACTGGGCTGTGACGGAATCTCTGGGCCTAAAGGATGCCACAAATGTTCGCATTCTTAAAGTCATGGTTCAGGTTGATACATCCGATCCAATGTTCAATGGGTACCGCGCCAGAGGTCTGGACGAATCATTCTATGAAGATTTTTCGAAATCCTTGCTTGACAAGATTTTGGAGGCTGTGCCTTCAATCAGTGAGGTACAGCTTGACGCCTGGACATCAATTAGGAAAGATGGACCCATGATAAGCGGTTTGATGAGTGTGGTGAAGCAGCATCGGAAGGTGATATCGTGGGGGCCGGAGAGGGGTTGGACCAACGAGAAAGGGAAGGAGATGATTGATCTGGGAAAGCCTCCAGTGATACGAGTTTTACCTGAGGTTGCTGTGGTCTCTTGAGGATGGAACAATGTTCCGGCTATTCTGGCTGTTCTGGCTCTTCTGCTGTTGGTGTTACATGACCGGTAAAATGGTTATCTGTAGGTTCTCCGCTCCTTTAAGGCAGCGCTTCTGCTTGTAATGTCTGGCAGCTTCTTCAAGCTTAGCGAACTATAATAAATGCTCTGCAATCGTTGTCTTAAATGAGATTTCCAAGACAGTCTCTTGTGACCTGAGTTTATAAAAGTGGTTCTAGAGAAATAGAAAATCATGGCAGGGATGTTTTCAAGTCAGAGCCTTGTCTTGTCAGCCTTGTAGTTGGTTGCGTCGCTTGCGTTGGATAGACAACCACCACAACATCAAGGAGGACCCTCAGTTTACAGCCCATACCAAGCAAACAATGATAACGACCTTTCTTTGCGACAATTGCGACACGACCTACTAACAACAGCAAAAGCTTAAGATACCAGAAACATTATTCTGCCATTCACATTTATAATTACGATATACCAGGCTCAACCAGGAGCCAAAGGGGCTTTGTTTACGTGAGCTCTGGGAGGAGGTTTGACAGAGGATCCGAGCAACAACAGAGATGGAGCCACCTACAGGAGCGTCTTCTATCTCAGTAACTGGTAAGGGTAACCATACGCGTCTATGAGCTGGAATAACAGTATATAGTTCGTGTGAGACCGTTCACGCTTAAGGAGGCTGCGCAACTGTAGGTGTATCCGCCGTGTAGGTCAGAATCCGGACTCTGACAATTTGTAGCAAGAAATGCGATGATGGAACAATCTTTCTGGGCGATGGGTCCCTCGCAGCAGCGCCCACTTCGAGAATTACGAATAAAGGCATACACCCGGTGATCAAGGTTGTGGACGATAAATGCCTGTATGTTGCTCAAGTTGGAGACGGCTGCTGGTGCTGACAATTCTTGCAGTGTGTTCGATCCACCCGAAGACAATGGCATGACGAAATTCTCTCGCGGAAATCTCTCGAGCATGGGAAAGCGAAGCAAGGATCAGACCTTTGGATTCGACCGAGTCTTTGACGAGAACACAACACAGGGCGACGTATACGAAGCGACAACTCGAAACCTTCTGGATAGCGTGCTGGACGGATACAATGCCACCGTTTTCGCATACGGAGCCACTGGATGCGGCAAGACCCATACGATTACCGGAACAGCTCAGCAGCCTGGCATCATTTTTTTGACAATGCAAGAATTGTTCGAGAAGATTGCAGAGAGGAGCGACGAGAAGCATACCGAGGTGTCCCTTTCGTACCTGGAGATCTATAACGAGACGATCCGAGATTTACTCGAGCCAGGTGGAAGCAAACAAGGATTGATGCTGAGAGAAGATGCGAACCAGACTGTCTCCGTCGCTGCGTTATCTAGCCACCACCCCAAAGACGTCCAGGAAGTCATGGACATGATTGTCAAGGGAAACGAATACCGCACAATATCACCGACAGAAGCGAACGCGACATCATCACGATCACACGCAGTTTTGCAGATCAATGTGGCGCAAAAGGACAGGAACGCCGCCGTGAACGAGCCACATACCATGGCAACACTCAGCATTATCGATCTTGCAGGCAGTGAGCGCGCGAGTGTGACGAAGAATCGAGGAGACCGCCTTCTTGAAGGTGCGAACATCAACAAATCACTGCTAGCTTTGGGAAGCTGTATCAACGCATTGTGTGACCCTCGCAAGAAGAACCACGTCCCCTACAGAAATTCAAAGCTCACTCGACTGCTTAAATTCTCTCTTGGAGGCAACTGCAGGACTGTCATGATTGTTTGTGTCAGCCCCTCGAGTGCACATTTCGATGAGACGCAGAATACATTACGATATGCGAACAGAGCCAAGAACATCCAAACGAAGGTCACGAGAAACGTTTATAATGTCAACCGCCATGTGAAGGATTTCGTTATTAAGATCGATGAGCAAATGGCCCTCATTACCGAGCTTAGAGCGCAGCAAAAGAATTATGAAGAGGCGGCGTTTGTGAAATTTAAGAAGCAGACCGAAAAGAGAGAAGTCATTGCGAAAGAAGGCATCGCAAGAATTCGCGCGGCATACGAATTGTCGGTTTCAGAGAGACAGGAGAAGTCAAATAACATGAAGAAGCTACACCAGATTGAGCGCAGAATCTCACTCCTGTCAGCATGGATTGCTTCATTCGACAGCATCTGCGACAACAGAGACGATGGCGTCATGCCACCAAGCTTGACCTCAATGAGGAAGACAGCCCAAGGAATCTTGGTCGAGCTAGAACACAGCCGTCAGCATTACCATCAACGACAGCAGAAGAATAACTGGGAGCGCGCTATTGATTCTGCGGCGCAGAACAGTATTCGCCAGCTGACAGAGGCCGATGGCACAACGGATGGAACTGAAGTCGCGAGTTTGGAACGCGAAGCGGAACTCCTCAAGGCGAACGCTGCACGCGATGCGCTATTGGAGGTTGTCGAGTTAGAGAAATCCGGAGATTCGGGCGTTATGCAAGTGCTGCTCTCTGCCCAGTTCGACCTGATCTCTTCTCTCGGTGACATCCTCGCCATGAGCCAGGAGGATGCCGTCCGTCATGCCAAGACAGTTTTGACCAGACTATTCAACAGTTGCTCGACTGCAGCATCGCATGTCATCAAGCCTGACGGGTCGCTCAACGTTACTCAGGTCTTCCCACCAATGAAGCGTGGGACGCCGAAGAAGAAGAAGCAAGTCAACTTGTTCGTAGACGACGAAGCCCAAATCGCATCACCAACATTGGAGCGCTTGCCAGCTCCAGTCCCAGAACATGTGACCGCCTCTCCCATGAGAGGCTCACCTAGACGTCGCAAGGTCCCAGGGAAGAAGGGCATCTCCTTCACGCCAAACAAGAAGTCGCCAAAGAAGCGCAGTGTGCGCTGGCGCGATGACGCTGACTCGGGAGCTCTCGCGGAGTTCGAGAAGACACCTCAGAAGCTTCAGTTCACGCCCGAGGCCTCCTCAGGGGAAGCAAGCTTCATCCTGCCACCCCTGTCATCGGACCTCGCCTCGGAACTGTTGGATGAGACCACAGATTCCTCGCCCATTCCCGAAGCGCCCCAGCCAAGCCTGGACATCAAGCCCAAGAACAGCCGCTTCCAAACCGGCTTCCTCTCCAAGCGACCCGACAACACATCCCCCACGACCCACCCATCCCCATCCTCCTCCGACACCTCCCCCCTCCGCTCCATCGACCCCACCAAAGCCGGAAACCGTCTCTCGACATCCGCTCCTTCCACCTCGGCGCTAGCCAACGAACTGATGCAGTCCTCGACTCCGGACTCGAGCGCGCCGACGTCGGATACCGAGAATATCTCGCACGCGGATAGTGCCAAGATCCGCGCTGCACTGCGTCGGTCTCGCGGGAGCCACGCACACAGCATGTCCGAGAGCGCCTTGCGCACCGCGCGCCGCCGCAGTCCCACCGCCGCTTCTGCAGGGAGTCCGCCAGCAGAAGCGCATTTCTCGGCCGGGCAGGCGAGGAGGATGGTTGGGTCGGGAAAGGAGCCTGTGGTTGGTGTGAGTGTGTTGAGTCCGAGGACGGCGCCGGTGATTAAGAGTGCGTCTGCGGGGGCGGCGCCGAGGAGGACGACGATTGCGAGTTCGGTTGGGGGGATGAGTGCGGTGCAGGCTGTTAGGTTGGGGGTTGTGGGGACGCCGAGGCAGAGGGAGAGTGTGGTTGGGGTTGTGGGGAAGGGGGGGTGGCGGTGATGATGGTGGGGAAGTGAGGTGATGAGATGGCGCGAGGCGTTTGTGGGAGTGCGCTTTTTGAAAGTTCGAGTATATGTTTAGGGTTGTGTATGCATTATACGGGTTTGGGTTGAGAGTAGTGGGTGGGAATGGGCGTGGCGAAAGCCGGTTTCTTGTATTGTACTGATATGAATTTCTGGAGAACTTGTTTTTCTTCATTCATTTTGTTTCTGTGGTTGTTCTTGTGGCTTTTTGTGATGATACCAAGTTCGGGTTGAGTTCAGCAGCTGTGGCCTCCCATTTATACAGCGGTGATTCTCTCACGAACAGCAACCAGATAGTCACTTTATTAAATTTCATGATTTCTATTTACAATCCCCTCACTACGACGCACCCCTCAACGCCATAGCCCCCAAAACCTGCACCCCCAACTCCCTCCCCTCCCTCTCCTCCCCCTCCCTCTTCTCCTCCTCCCCCATCCCCTTCTTATTCCCCTGCTGTCCCACGAGCGGGAGCTTATACACCTTCCTCACCCTCGCCCAATCCGTCACCGTGCTGAGCTCCTCGTCGCTGAAGGGGACCTGCTTGCCCTCCACGGCGGAGGAGAGGTGCTCTTGTATCGATGCAGGGGTGAGGGATTGGGGGGAGGAGGGGGTGGTGGTTTTGATGGCTATTAGGGAGGTGGTGGTGGGGGAGACGCCGAAGCGGCGGAAGGATTCTGCGATCTGAGGGGGGAGTTAGTATGTATGGGAGATGAGTGATGTTGAAGCCGTGCGGGGAAGGGTCTCGAACTTGGGGGTTGACTCACGTTGTTGTTGGGGCTGAGACAGAAGACAATCTCTGAATGCACGTTCCGCGTCCGTAGCCGGCCCTCAATATCATCGTTTATCGCCCTGAATGTCGCAGCGAGGATCTGCACCTTCGACACGATCTATAGAAGTCAGTCAGCCAGTCTGCCTCGCACACATCATGATCACGTGATACATATCTACCCTGACAGGAGAGTGGTGGGCGGCAAGAGGAAGGGAGGACGCACGACGCTAGCATCGATGAGGGCATATTCGAAGTCGGTGTTGCCGGCGAGCAGCTGGGCGTGCAGGAAGGCGGCGTTGGTGACGGAGTGGTAGAGGGCGATGTGGACGTCGTAGCCCGGGGGCAGGTGGTCGATGGGGATGGTGGTGAGGGACATTGGGGGCGGTGAGGGCGAGGTCGTACGCAGAAGGCGTGATGAGGGCGTGAGAGAGAGATATGCGCCGGGGATGTCTTGGGTTGTGGTGGTGGCTGTGGTGGGGGATGGCGGGGCAGCAGTTGTTCAGCTGGGTTTTGGGGTCCAATTGCCGATCCCGTGATTTTCGGTGCGGGTGGGTGAGATGAGGCCTGTAATAGTCTCAAGAATAGAGTCTCTTGGGAATTCTTGGTATTGTTTTAGGAGATGCAGTTGCGGGAAGACACGAGAAGGCGGTTGCTGGGTGAGATGGGATATCTGTGGTTGTGGTTGAAGTCGATGATCGATGATATGCCCCGGCGGGGTATGTTTAGGCGACAAATGCTAATAAATGCTCCACTAGAAAGTGAACAACCCGCATCTCACATAACCCGGCGGCCATAGGGCTGATGTTCAGTATAAGCACAGGATATCCACATATGCAGCTTCAATATGCATCGGCATCTACCCTGCCGCCCCGGCATTCCTGGTAGCTGTCTGATCGGCTTATATGGTTGGATGCCCAGGTGCATTCGATACGAAGTATATATAAATAGAGACATGCCAATAATATGTCCAGAGAGACCATCAGTCAGCCACGATGCGGTGACAAAGAATCGTCGATGTAGGACGAGAACCAGCCGTGTTCGGGGATTTTTGAAGGTGAGGTGATGCAAAGATGCTCAGCCGCATTCAACACAGAAAGAAGTCGGTATGCGCAGGACGTGTCACTCACAGGCGGCCGGCGCAGGCGCTTCGTCACCCATTATAGGCTGGGAAAGAACGATACGATCGCAGCATATTGGCCTCGTTGATCTCTCCGAAGACGCTCTGCACCAAATCTGGCCTATCGGGGTCTCCTAGGGGTCTGGGATCTCGATGATGACAAGAGTTGATGTTGACAGGGTTGCATGATGAGGTTGGCGGGGCTGAGCAGGGCGGCATACTTTCTCGTATCAAGCAAGAAGCTTATCCACAATGTAGGTGAGTCTAAATATATGATATAAATATAAATATATAGAAGCACATTATATGTAATCACCTATTATCTTACATATAGCTGTGCGCACTCTCCTGGGCATGCAAGACAGTCATATCAATATTCATAAAGGCGGCCCAGAGTATGAAAATCGTCTGATATCTAAATCCCATCCCCATCCCATTTCCCATTTCCCATTTCCCATTTCCCATTTCCCATTTCCCATTTCCCATTTCCCATTTCCCATTTCCCATTTCCCATTTCCCATTTCCCAGCCCTCGAATCTTAAATATTCTCCTGTCCCATACCCCTCCCTACTCATTAATACATTTATACATTTTTTTTTTTTTAAAAAAAATATATATATAAGTAATGTGATGCGCGGTGCTGTATATTCCATCACAGTGATATCCAGCGCCGTGGTATTGACAAGCCAGCCCCCCAGCCTCGAAAATTAGCGCGTTTTCCCAGTCCACCGCACAAAATCCCAGAGATCCCAAAAATGGGCTCTTGGAGCACCCAAGACATCCAAAACCACCATCTCCATCGATTCCTTCGCGACAACACGGCGTCGTCGTTGTCGTTACAGTCACAGCCTGTTGTGGGCGTGTTGCGACAAACTCATCGAGACCATCTTGGTCATCATTCAGTGTCGCCGTCCCAGTCTCCGTCACCTTCGGCTTCTTCCATACGCATCCTAAGCACGGCATCCTCCGCGCCGCCTCGAGCTCACCCAATGCCTCCAAAGCGAACGGCCTCAGGGTCGCCCACTGGCACGCCAGCGAAGCTTCCAAAGCCAGAAACGAAGCCAGAGTCTTTCTCCAACTCCGTCAAGAAACGTCTACAGTCGTCAACCAGAACCGGCCAGGCCTGCGACCGATGCAAGGTACGGCGCATACATCCCCTATAGCTAGCTAAACCCTGCCGGATCTGCCCAAGGCAATGCGACCGCGGGGAGACCGCAAATAAATTATAGCCGCTGATTGATTCTCACAGGTCCGAAAAATTCGCTGCGATGGCCTGACAAATGGATGCTCGCCTTGCCTACAAAATAACACGGAATGTCGAACCACGGACCGCATCACCGGCCGCGCTGCCCCGCGAGGCTACGTTGAGTCAATCGAGCAACAAAACCGCGACCAATCGTCGCGGATCCGCGAGCTTGAGAGCCTGCTGATGCAGAATGGCATTGAAGTTAAACCATCGAATACCTTCCCAGAGCCAGCAGCTGCCCAGTACTACAACAACGTCTCTCATAATGGCCTCCCGTCGATGTGGACTGCGGGCCCGAACTCCAGCGTCTACGCGACTCCGACTCCGACGCCGAGCCACAACGCCCCCCAGAACCCACAGGAGACGAATTTGTTTCGCGCGCTGCCGGCGTTTAGGGCGGGATGCCCTGGGGATAACTACCTGGGCGTGTTGGCGGGGAAGTCGGCGCTGAGCTCGATCAAGGGCACGGCGCTGTCGATTCTGGGGATGGAGATTGACATCACCGATTTCCCGTCGCAAGACCTCGATGAGCCGGAGCAGAATACGCTACACCCGAATTTATATAATAAGTCGTACCAGGCCTTCTTGCAGAGTGCCCTCAATGTCAACCCGAAGCTTGATAAGGTCAAGCTGCCAGATAGAGAGGAGGGGATCACTTATGCACAATGGTTCTTCCGCGTCATCAATTCATTTATGCCAATTCTCCACAAGGGAACCTTCATGGCTCTGGTATGCATTGTCCCCTTGCTCATATTGCCTCCAGGATTCTAACATACGATAGTTGACTCGCGTTTACGATGACCCCAGTTTCCACCCGACCGTCGCTCAAACCGTGATGATCCACATGGTCTTCGCCATCATGTTCTTCCAATACTCTGTCCGCAACCTGGAAGATTCGTCGCAGCAAGCCTATCTCAACGCCCAGTCCAACCTCCACTACCACTATGCGCTCGGCATGTTCTACGACCTATCATGCAGCCACAGTCTCGAAGACGCACAGGCCATGACATTGGTCTGCTCGCACCTTAGGAACTTCCCTAAGCCAGGCGCCAGCTGGATCCTCGCACGGGTAGTGGTGACGTTTGCTATGGAGCTCGGCCTGCACCGCTCAGTGAAGCGATGGGGACCTGACAGCGACGTGAGCGCCTACGACCAGGAGATCCGCAAGCGAATCTTCTGGTCAATCCTCGTCATCAGTATTACACTGAGTGGCAAGCTTGGGCGCCCCATGCCCTTCCGCCTCGAAGACTTCGATATCGAAATTCCAGAGCCGATGGATGACGAAGTGATGGCCGAGCTCGAAATGCCCCTGTCGCAAAGAAGCGGGAAGTGCCTCCATACCATCGGCCTCCAGGCCTTCAAGGTCCACGAGCTATTCCTGGGAATGTTCAGCACGGTATACACCGTGAAACGCTCGCCAGACACGTACATGGAGGCCGTGAACACACTCGAGGCCAAGATTAAGGAGTGGCGCGATGGCTTGCCAAGCGAGCTCGTTACCTCTTCGGCGTCGAACGGACAGGAGGCCCGCGTTTTTGCACTGTATGCCGAACTATGGGGTCTCGAGTTCCGCATGTTGCTGCGGCACCCGGCTGTGTCTATGACACAAGACGTGGCGTTCAACACGGAGAGCATGCGGATTTGTGTTGAGTGCGCGGGGCAGATGTTGGTTGCTGCAAAGCAACTACAGACTTTCAAGAGTTTGGATACGACGTGGTATCACAGCGCTGTATTTGTGATGGCGATTACTACGACATTGTTCGCGCAATGGGAGAAGCGCAATGAGACGACTGCTTCGGATCTAGCAGCGCTGAGAGTCGAGATGGAAGAATGGCTGAATATCATGGGCGATATTGGCGCGTTACTCGGTATGTTAAATCCCTTTCCAATGTCCATCCCCGCAAAAACTAACATTACCAGGCTCTGGAACCCGTCTGCGCGAAGCAGTCCGCGTTGTGACCGATGGCACAATCGGGCTTTTGAGCCGCAACCTGCAAAGTAAGGCGGCAGCCGAGAACTCCAAATCCCCCTCGCGCCGCCCACAATCGCAAAACACCAATGCCGCCCCCTCCACCACCAGCACTACCACAGCACCTACCCACGCTAATCCCAGCACCTACCCTCAACCCTCTCCCTCCAATTTCCCCAACCAATTCCCCGACAACGCACACGGCTCCCCCACAGCCACAAACGCTTACCTCACACCCGACCAACAAGGCCTTGCCCACCAATCCACACCCTACCCAGCCGCAACACAGTACTACCCTGACCCGCCAGCTTCGTCAGGAGTGCCATACCAGCCACAGGAGCACGGATACGCTTACACACCGGGCATGAGCGACAGCGTCGAGGCGCCTCTTCTCGCTGCCTTCGCAGCGCAGGCGTCGCAAGTACCCGCCGCATGGCCAGTACGATCGAACGCCCCACCGAACACCGGCACGGGGAACGGCGTTGGCGGGATGGGCGTTAATGGGAATGCCACTGGGGCGAACGGGAATCCACACTCCGGGTCGCAGTCGTGGCAGCTGTGGACGTCGACTATGGCGGGGAATCTGGAGCCGCAGGATTGTTATAGCGCGAGTGCGCTGATGCAGCTTGGTGGGAGGGAGATGGGTGGTGGTGGTTCTGGGGATGGAGGAGGAGGAGGGGGTGGGGCGGAGATGGCGCATATGGGTGGGGGAGTTATGGGGGGTGCTCAGCAGCAGCAGCAGCAGGGAGGGATGATGGGGGATAGTGGAGGGGCGACGACGGGGGGTGCGTGGCCGTTGAATATTTTTGATATTGGGAGTGGAGGTGGTGGTGCGTGAGGGGAGGTGAAGATGGGAGGGAACTTGTAAGATGTATGATTGGGGGATGGCGTTTGTGGATGGGTTTGCTGCGACGGTGTGGTGATTTTGGGTGAGGATGGCGTTTGGGAAGCTGGGCTGGAGTTGGGAGGTTGGGTGTGTATAACATGCCACATTGTATTATATTGTGTTCTTGGCTAAGCCGTAAATTAGCCTGAGGAATCAATACGATTCTATGTACAGTGTCGTGATTTTATTCTTTGAATTCCGTGAGGTTTTTGATCAGTGAGTGGCGGCGACTGAGATGAGGCTGCATTGCGGATTCACAATCACGCAGTCCTTCGCTCATTCACGCCTCCTCACTCCACCGCCCAACTTTATCACCACATTTATGTTACATTCACGTTCACAATCACATTCATAAAGATCTAAATTTAAAAGCACGCTTTATTGACTCTCTCTGTCTACTCATACAGGAAAGAAAAGCCGAAACAGCCGATGAATATGCGCACCAGGTCGAAAAGTACCCGTCAACGTCGAAAGAAGAAACAAAAGTCGCAGAGTTACTCAACGCACCAAGCTAAAGCATATGCCAACGAGGAGAAACATGCAGAGTCGCAGAAAAGAGCCAAAGTAACAAACTCGCGGTAAAAAAAGCCAAAGTCGATGATCCATCCGAAGTCGTATAAAAAGATGGCGAAACTGAAATGCCGGATAGGTGGTCGCTGATCGATGGCGGAGAGAAAACCACACCCGGCGGGTAGATTGAGAATTCAGGTCCATGAGAATCCCCAGCGCAAGTCGATTCGGAAAGCACGCCGCCAACCCCATCAGAAAGTCCGAAATATTTGGTTATCCATGCACTCTTGAGAAAGAAACCAGGAGTTGCTGCCCACGTACAGCAGCCCCGAAGAGCCACTGTGGAACAACAAAGACAGCAACTCCCGCCACATCCCATGAAAAACGGACAGGGAATCCTCAGTACAACTCGATCCGGAAACCACGCCAACCCCATCAGTACATGTGGAACTTTTGGTTATCCATGCGCTCCCGAGAAAGAAGCCAGGAGTCGCTGCCCACGTACAGCAGCCCCGAGGAGCTACTATGGAGCAACAAAGGCAGCAACCCCCCTGCTGTGCACCAATCTGGGAATTGTTTCTGGGAGCAGAATAATAATCCCCTGGATCGGAGAAGTTGTTTCTCGGTGCGTCAAACCCTCCGCCACATACCCGGAGAGGTAAAGGGAGAATCCAGATAACGACGGCGCACAGAAAATAACAACCATGTTGGATTGCGGGCTGTCCTGCCATCACTGTCCACGTACAGCGGCTCCAAAAAGAAAAAAAGTAAACCGCTGTGGCGAGTCAAAGACAGCAACGCCAGACCACCGCGGGTAAGAGCAGCAAGGCGAGTCCAGTCGAAAGGGGGCGGAAGAGATAAAGCCGCCCACGTACGGAAAACAGGAGTTTCCGTGGCGAATCAAGGACAGCCCTATCTCTTGCCGGTGAAGTATCCCTTTGGGCCGGGTCTGAGTTGCGCCGGCTGTGAACCGAACGAATCGTTCGGGGTGTACTGCACAGCGACCTCGCAAGGGTCCTTTGAGTGGGACACCTTGACCTTGAGGGTCTCCTTCGCCGCGCTGGCGTTGTACTCTTCGAAGCGCTTGAGAGCCTGGACGGCCGACGGCACGTCCGCGAAGACCATCGTCGCGTTGCCCGAATTGTACACGCACACCCGTTCGATGCTCGCTGCACGAACTGTGCCGTTCCACACGACGACTCTCCTCATCTCCTTCTCCCTGAAGCTGTTGAACAGCTGCTCAAGCCCGACCAAGCTCAGGCGTCGGCTGACTGCCTGAATTCTTTTGCCATCCTCTCCGAGGGCAGGCCTCATGCCGCGAATCCAGTCGTTGGCTGGAAAGTTCTCCAAGCGGACTTCGACGACGCATCCGGGAGGAAAGGGCCAGAGTGCCCTGCTGCGGTCAGCCCATGGTTGGGCTTTTGCGGCCATGAGAGCATCGTAGTATCCCTTTGCTCCGGGAGTGGCAGAGTGGTGGATGCCCACCTTTACCGCATCGCGAAAGATGACGCGGGCGGAATGTTTTCCGTTGTCCGGGGCAAATTCGATGGCATACAGCGCGCCGTAAAGGTCAGACGAGACGGAGTCTGCCATGTTAGCAACGGACATCCAGTCTGGGATCCCTCTGAGAACCACCATGCGAGCATCTTCGGAAGGACTGTCTGGTGTGGCTGCCAGCTCCGGTGTTACACTCGCGGAGGCGCGAGGAAGGTTAACGATCGGCACGGGGTTTGCAGTGACCATGGCAGACGAAGGAAAGGTCGTGGCGGCCGCTGGGATAGCCGATGTCGTCCATTGCTTCGGGATTGCAGGCTGTGCTGCCAACGTGGCTGCACATGGGACGAAGGCGGGAGCCGATGCGGAGAGCTGTGGTCTGTGCAATACAGGACCTCGGGGCGTAGAAGGAGGGAGGCCGACAGAAGGGAGTGGGGCAGAAGGGGGAGCGGCGGAAGAGGGAGTGGCGGGAGGGAGTGCGGCGGAAGGAGGTGCGGCCAAAGAGGGAACGACAGAAGGAAGCCCGGCTAAATCAAGAGTGCCGCTAGCACCGGCCAAAGATGGTCTATGCTGAGCCGTGCCGCCCTGCATGGTGCGAGGAGGGAAAACGACCCTCGAGCTCCGGAGCTGGTCAACAGTGAAATCTGTTCATTCAAAGTCAGTATCAAGCCAAACGAACAACTGCACACCAGCACGGTACGGCCTTTGTCTGAGGAGGAGAACTTACATCCGCCCAGTTGGACGTGGACGCCCCGACTGGTGCGACCAGTTTGCGAACCGGCAGCAGCAGCAGGGTTTGGTGCTGCGGCTGGAGGGGGGGGAGGGAGGATGGGACCTCCGTCCCGGGTCACGGTGGTTGATGGCGGGGCCAGGGATGACCCCGCGTATCTTGGGTCGAATTGGTGGAACTGTGAGAGAGAAAAAAAAGGGAAAGTCAGTTCAGATCCAGATTAAGAAGAGTGGAGAGGCTAATATATAGGTCCCATGAAAGACGAGAAGAAAGAAAGAAGGCAAGGAAGAAAGAAGAGAAAGAAGAGAAAGAAGGAAGGAAGGGGAAAGAACGGCTTACTTCGACGGGCCAAAATTGTTCGGCCTCCGGAATCAGAGACCGGAGCTGCCTCGATTCATTTGATGTCGCAGGACCCAGCCCAGGCGGTCGCGATGGCGCGGGCAGCCGACCCCGAGCATGGTGCTGGGGCGATGATGGCTGGGCGGGGGGATAATATCCCTCCCGCAATAGACGGCCTAATTGTTCTGGATGGGATGGGGAGTTAGAACGGGGATTGCATTGCGGGTTGGACTGGATTGGGGGGGGGGGGAGGGAAGGACTCACCGAGTTCTTCGGTCGAGACTTCGGTCTGTCTGTCCGCGAGGTGGACGAGAGTACCGGCGGCGTTCCTTGCGAGGCCGAGGGCACCGAGCTCGACCGTGTGGCAAGCCTGTGTTGGTAAGTTAGCAATGCTGGGAAGGGGGATTTATTGTTGATTTGATTCCAAGGTGAAAAGTGAGAAGGAACAAAGGATTCTGTGCGGATATCACCGCCATGATAGGAAGCCAGGACAAAGGGGATGAAGCAAGAGAAAGGGAGCGATAGTAGCCGATGATCTGAGCCGATGGAAGGGGTCAAGATATCGGTTCTTAACATCGGCTTCTGCAGGACCGGGTTTGTGTTTGGTGTGAAGAGTGATGAAAGGGGGGACTTACTCGGTGCCTCAACTCCTCGGATGGGTTTCCGGACATCTTGAGTGCCGGAAGAAGAGGAGGAAGATAAGTCGAGAGAAAGAGGAGGAGAAGAGGGCAGGGCCGTGAAGCCGGAGTGGTAAAGGTAAGGGGGGAGGGTGGATGGTGGGGGATTGGTTTGTCTACGGAGTAGAAAGAGCTAGGTATTGTGAGGCCGAAGCCAAGAGGAAGGAAGAACGAGACGAAGAAGTTGAAATGAAGTAAGTGAAGATATCACAGAAACTCTGTGATGTTTGATCCTTTTTGTTGCCTAAAAAAAAAAGGAAGAAGGAAAGAAGGAGGAAAGGAGAAGGAATTCACACCGAACCAAGCGGCACAGCCGCCCTTGCCGCCCCAATTCATGCGGTGTGGAACAAAGGAATTCAAATTCACTTCCTGCTTATCTCGCCAAAGGTGGGTCCGAACAACAATTACAGAAACTATGGTATTATTATTTCCTAATCGGGATGGAGGTGCTGGGAGGGAGGGTTGGTGATGGGGATTGGGGATGGGGATTTGCTCGCCGAGAGGGAGGGCGGCAGGGAAGACAAGGGAGGGAATACACTTCATGGGATTTTTGCCAAGGCGGGCCGGGCCTTGGATTGGAGGGTTAATGAATGAATGGAAGTATTCAAAAGAAGTTCAGGCTTGAAAGTGAAATCTTCTATCTGGGGATGAAAAATGAGGATTACGCTCATCGTCATCATGAAAGCTGGAACTCCCAAAGTGTAGAGCCTCACGACAGATCCCAAAGTAGTCCACTCAACACCAAAAACACAGTAGTTCAAGAATTACAACATAAATTCCCAACTCACCTTCCCTCTCTATCATCATTATTTCCCAATCACGACAAGAACCACCACCCTCCTCCTCACCAAGAAAGCCCAGACACCCAAACTGCCCACCCTCACGACAGAAACCCAAAACAACTTCGCTCAACACCAAAGGACACATGCAAGTTCATGAATTATAAATTAAAATTCTCCAAACTCATCTTCGCGTCTCTATAATCATTATTTCCCATGAGAACAGGATCGCTGAGCAAACTTGGAAAACTCCATCTCAGGCTCCAAAACCAAAAAGAGCAGATGCATCAATCTCCCAAACTCCCAACAACGCTCCATCTAGCGCTTGTAGTGCCAAAAAAAACGAATCGCAAACAAACCCCTCCATTTTCCAAATCCGCCAAGTCTCGCATTTTAGAACCCCAATGCCGTCTGTACTCCCCAAAACGACCCATCAATCTACCACCCCAAAACCCCCCTAACCCTCCTCCCCACCTCCCCCACCATCAAATCCCTCCCCTCCCTCGTCCTCTGCACCGCATCCTTATTCTCCTGGCCCCTCCTCGCAAGATACTTCATACACTCCCCTGTCGTCCCCCAAACCAAATACTTATACGCCTTTGGCACCACCGTCTTCTCCTCCCCCCCCACCACAACCTGTCCTTCCACTTCCACGGCGCGCTGCACGAGCTCGCAGCTTACTTCATCCGCCATCCCCTGCAGCTGGCCGTAGACGAGGTCGATGCGCGGTTCGCCGGCTGAGGCTTGGGATTCTTGGATGGCCATTGCGCGGCGGACGGAGTGGGGGTTGTGGGATGCTAGGGCGAGGCTGACTTCTGGGAAGTGGGCGGACTCGGCGGGGGTGGAGGGGGTTAAGATGGAGTTGTAGGTGCGGCGTAGGACGGACTCGGCGAGGGCGTCGTACATGATATCTGTGTCCTCCTTGGTGTCGTTGATGAGGTGGCGTGGGTCGGAGTTGATGTACGCCCCCCTCACGAGTTTCACGCCGGCCACGAACCCCTCTTTGCGCGCGACGGCGAGGTGGCGCGCGAGGACTTCAGGACACGCTTTGAGGTAGGCTTGGTATGTTGAGTAGACCACCGCGCTCTTCTTGTTGTACCTGCGCATCAGATCGAGGACCCAGCTGTCAATTCCAGTCTGGAGAGCAGCTTGCTCGGCGTCGAAGACGAGTCGGACGCCACGTGCGGCGGCGAGGTCGCAGACGGATGTAATTGCGTCTTCGAGGGCGGGGCTGAGGGGGAGGTTGTGCGAGAGGTTGTAGAGCGCTTGGCTCCCGGCGCCTGTGAGTTTGACAGCCACGAATCCGCCTGGGGCGACGAGGGAGACTGTTTTGAGCGTCCCTTGTTTCCAGGGGAGGATCTCATTGGTGATAACAGCCTCTGTGGCAATACCACCTGAGGCTTCGAGTGCAGCAGCGGCGCGGGCATCGAGCACGACTTCACGGGCGTAGCAGAGCATGACGCCCTTATAGCCCATTTCCTTGAGCGAGTTGATAGTGCGTGAGACTTCGGTGGGTGTCTCACCAGCGCAGAAGTGGGCGTAGAAAGAGCGTTTCAGGAGGGCGCGGAGGAGGGGGTTGCGGTCGGGGTTTAGGAAGGGGGAGGGGGAGGAGGCGAGGTAGGAGAGGGTGGCGAGGGAGGGGGGGAGGAGGAGGCGCGAGGAGGAGATGGTGGAGATGAGGATGTTGCGGAGGAGGAGGGGGAGGGGGAGGATGGAGAGGGGGGGTGGGGAGGGGCGGAGGGTGGGTTGGGTGGTGGTGGTTGGGGGGGAGGTGAGGTGGGAGAGGGGGGTGTCGTGGGGGAAGGAGGTGGATGCTGCGGCTTGTCGTTGAAGGGTTCGAGAGGAGAGGCCGCGGGGGTATGGAGCGTTTTGACTGATCTTTGTGGCTGATGTGGCCAGCTTCAGCTTCATCATGGGTGGGGGTTTGCCGGCCATTGTATGTGTGGGTGGGTATGGACAATGGAGTAAGTGAGGTGAGGCGACTGGAGTGTCTCGCTAGGAGAGCAGTCAAAGAGACGCGGTGTCAAAGGCGTGCGCTCAATGGGTTGAAGTTGATGGGGGTGTATCTTGTTGGGTGGGTGTTGGAGTAGTTCCGGGGTATACCTCGGTCGGGGTTGGTGTGGTAGTAGTCGATGGGTGGTATGTCAATGAAGTTCACGATCTCAGTAGTGGGCAGACTTCAGGTCAAGGTCTGGTGGATTGACTTTTTGACTTGAGCTCAAGCTGAGATGGTTCAACTCAAGATTTCTCTTTGTGGTAGATAAGTCTTCAGCTCAACCTCGGATGGTTCGACTTCAGCTCAACCTCTTTTGAGATGGTCCGACTTCAGCTCAACCTCTTGGAGATGGTCCGACTTCACCTCGGGCCAACAAAAATATCTCTGGGGGTATATCGCTTCTCAATCTCTCTCGCGTTCGTTCCTTCCTCTCGCAAGCAATGATGGCAGCAACAGTGGCAATCGCAACAACAACAATGATGATAAGACGGGGTATAGGTAGTAAGTAATAGGATGATAACCAAAGACCAAAAGGAAGATGAAGACTCGATGAATAATTAATCCCAATACCACAAAAGATAAGAAGAACCGCGTCACAACCCACCTGGCTGGGCCTCCCCCTCCCTTATATAATTTGCCAGCCAGGCGCCACCATCATACGAACGACGAACCACCCACCCATTTGGTGTAATGACACGGCATTCACACGCCGTCACACGTTTTCTTGTTACACACCACAGGACAACACAGCTAACACAAAGCCGACCGGTCAATGGACCCTGGACCCTGGACCCATCGCAGGGCCGAGCTACACACCTCGACAGCATACTATGTAGGACAGCGACTTCGGCGTGGGCGATCGTGGGTCCGGTCGGGATGGGGATGGGGATGGGGATGGGGATGGGGATGGGGCGGTTGTGTGTTGGTGGGTGCTGGTGTATGTGTATGTATGTGTATGTATGTGTATGTCATTTTTTTTTTTTTCTTTTCTGCGGCATCAGGTGGGTTGTTTTGGTGGGAGGGTGGTGTGTGTGTGTGTAATGGAAATCAGATTGCGTAAGGTTGGGAGAGGTTGGGAGGAGGTGGTTTGTTTCGGTCGGGGTTGGGGTGGTGGCAGTGGTTCGAAGTCGTAATCGGCTTGGTGGTGTTGGATGCGGCGTCAGCTGGTTGGAAATGTACCGTGTTGGTGGGAATTGGGTTGGGTGGCGGAGGTACGGATAAAGCTGGGCGGGTTTGGGATACAATTGGGAGGCGGCGGCTTATCGGGAGGAGAGGAGGGGGGAAGAGGTATACAATTGATACAATTGGGTATACAATTGTATAGAGATAATACAGATAATAGAGATAATAGAGATATAATAGACCAGATTACACCACATGCACGCGATTACAGCTAATATGCAAGAATATGCAAGGTCTAATACAGCTACTGCACCACCAAACATAGAAAAAGATAAGTAGATACTGTACATGCACTACTTACACTACATTACCACTACATTACACTACATTACCACTATCTTTAGGCTTCTGTATCCGTTAGTCGTTAGTCCCATAGTCTTTGTCTGGACCCCCTCCACAGATAAAGACCAGCGCCCCGACGAAAGCCGAGATAGAAAGGCGACTAAACTACCGGGAAGGTGAACACAGTCCGTCTCCCACACTGTCCCTTCCGCTAACGGCACTATCCCCAAAACAGTCAAAACAAGTCAAAACAAGTCAAAACAAGTCAAAACAAGTCAAAACAGCCCCACGCCACTGCAGCGGGAGTGAGTAATTCATTGCAAAGTCTATTGGATTGGACCCACCATGATCCATCCAGACTCGCGATTCTAGCCGGTGTCACCTGACTGTTTTTGTCCTCTTTTAGACTCTTTTCTGTCCCTTCTGTCCCTTCTGTCCCTTCTGTCCCTTCTGTCCCTTCTGTCCCCACTGTCCCCACTGTCCCTACTGTCCCTTCTGTCCCCACTGTCTCCCCTACTTCCCTCCCCCCCACATATTTCCGACTTGAAGCTTTCGACCAGCGCCAACGGGGACCCAGTCAGATCTAGTCAGTTACTCTTTTTACTACTAACACTACTTAACACTACCTCTTACACTCCGTAATCCAAACGGTACTTGTGCCTCACCTCGCATACTCTCTCTCCTGCATCTCTTCCCCATACAAGTCCCATACAATCTCCATACAACCACCATTTCCGAGCGTCATCCAGTGTCATCCACTGTCATCCACTGTCATCCACTGTCATCCACTGTCATCCACTGTCATCCAGGTTGTCATCTTGACCCAGAGATACCTCATCAGGCACTTCTAGTGCTGCCGTTATCGGGATTGAGACCCCAGTCTATACAAGACACCCATGCAGGCGGCCTGAATGCAGGCAGGTGCGTGCTGAGTTGGAGTGAGGTGAGGATTAGTTGGCTTTTCTTTGCTTTTGTGATCTTTGACCGTTGGCTTGGCATTGGCCAGTCGTGTCCCGTCCCTCCCATTTCAATTCAGTCCGTCCTCTCCTTCCCAATTCCAATTCTTTCTTCTTCAGTAATTCCTCTCCCTCCCACTACCACCCCCCCCCAAGATAAAATCAACATACCCAGGCCTCCTGCCTCTCATCGCCCCAACCGCATCCTGCGCCAACCCATACGCCATCCCGATCGCAAGACCCGTCTTCGCCGTCCGCGCCGCCGTAGCTAGAGGGAAGCGGTCTGTGTGGTGGGAAAGTAAGTCAGCAATCGGCGTGTTTAGGTCATATGATCAATAAAATTTCCAACAGCAACAACAAACAATGCCAACGACGCCAACGACGCCAATAACGCGAGCGACTTGCTCCCTCAGGCACGCGCGCGTTGGGCCGTTGCGCGTTCGCTCTTTTTCACCGGTCGGGGCTCAATAGCTCTATCGTGCCTCCTTCCCCGCCCACTCAGGCACTTGCCCGTCGCTCTTTCCTTTCATAGCTCTAACGTCCCATCGTGCCTTCCCCGCCTCTCAGGCACTCCCGTGTTCGCACCTCCCCTCTCACAATGTTCCACGTAGCCCTCTCTTACCGCCGCCGCCCGGCGCACCTTCCTTCTCAGACGAGGCGCCGGCGTATCGCTCCTTCCCCGCGGATGAGACAACTCTCGCATCGCACTTCCCCTCTTGACGAGTATCGCTCTTTCCCCCGATGCGATGGGACACTAGTCTCGCTGACTCCTTCCCTTCCTTTTCCACTTCCACTTCCACTTCTAGACTCATCCCCGCGCGTACCAACACCAACACCCAAAACCAACACCAAAACAAAAACAAAAACAAAAAGAAAGGGCAAAAACTTACTCCACAAACTAAACCCCCCCGCAACACTCAAACTCGCCACCACCGTCCCCCCCACATCCCTCCTCCCCCTCACACAATCCACAACCTCCTCAATCCCCAAAAACACACCCGTCCACACCGCCACCCGTCCCCCCATCCTAACCCCCTCCCGCACTCCCTCAAGCATCATCCGATAATTCTTACTCTTATGATACAAATACCACCCCGTCGCTTCCTTAGGTAGGCGATGCGCGTTCTCGGCTCGGAAACGTAATCCGGCGGCCCCAAAGCCGTGCGAGCCGCCCAGGGTCAGGCCGACGAGGAAGCCGGTGCTGGTGCCGAGGAGGAGGCGTTGGGGGGGGGGAAGGGAGAGGCGCGCGTCTGCTGTGCGGTGGTTGCGGCGGGCGGAGAGGGCGGCTTTTTGGGTGGGTGTCCATTCGGTTTCGGCGGTGGTGGTGGTGGTGGTGGTGCCTGTTTTTGGTTTGGGCCTGGGGTCGGCGCTGGGGTCGGGCGTCGCCATGACTGTGTGTGAGTCCGGCGGATTTGGCGGATTTGACGCCATTTGCGGTTTGTGAAGCTTTGGAGCTTCGATAGTGACAGGGATTGGGATGGGATTTTGGGTCATATATATGGATTGCTCGGTTCAGGGATCTTTTTTTGGATGGGATGGTCACGTGATGACGCGTTTTTTGGGGCGCGGGTCGGCGCGGGGGGGGGGATTTTTGGTGGTGGAGGGCTTGGCATTTGGTGAGGTCAGTGAGGCGTATATCGCTTCACTGACCTCGTATATCGATAGAGCTACTCCACGAATAACTTCTTCTTCTTCTTCTTGGTCACATAGGTCTTGCGTATGTACCACAAAGCGTATACGGCTGTATCAACTCTTAATTACGAACAAACAAATCAATCTCTGCAATACACCACCGCATTGATCCTCCAGGAACAACCTCTTTGTGCTCACCCCAATCTGGCACATACACCACCCATCATACACCACGCATCACATCCACCCACCACACCCATCTCACCCACTTCACCGCAAACAACCAACCAAAACCACACACTCCCAACCCAACCACCCCAGGCAAGCAAAAATGGTACCTCTCCCCTCCCCTCTCCCTCCCCCTCCACTCCTCTCCTCCTCTCCCCAACCAAACCAACCAAACCAACCTACCAAACCAACCGCTAACCCCTCCCTCCCCCACAGCCTCCCCGCAAAATCACAATCGACCACGCAACAACCTACCTCCGCCTCAAACACGCCCGCACCACCATCCTCCTGCTCACCACTCCCCTCCGCCCTCTCTCCGCGCTGGTGTCTGAACTCTTATCCGCGTTGCGCGAGCGCTTCCCCGACGGGCTACCGAGCCTCACCACCTCCGGCGGTGACGACGAGGACGAGGACATGGAAATCACAGTAGAAGAAACGCTCACACCCCTCCCTGACTCCTCAAAGGATCTGGAGTTAGCGGTACCGAATGATCCATATGATACGACAGCGGGATGGAGGGAGATAGATTGGGCTGGGGAGGAGGGGGAGGGGGGGATGAAGGGTGCTGGGGTTATGGAGGGGGGGGTGGTGGCTTTTAGGGTGAAGGGGGAGGTGGGGTGGGGGGTGGAGTGGCCGAGGTATGATGAGGAGGAGGAGGAGGGGATGGAGGAGGATGTGGGGGAGGATGTGGGGGGGGGAGGAGGAGGAGGAGGGGGTGGTTAGGGGGGGGGGGGGGAAGGGGAAAGGGGGGGGGGGGGAATGGGAAGGGGAAGGGGAGGGAGGAGGAGTGAGGGGGTGGAGTTGTGGGTGGAGTGATGGGGGGTTAGAGGCGTTAGGAGATGGGAGTGTTTTACAGATGTGGGACGACAGCGATGCGGAGAATAGATAGATGCGGGATTGGGATTTTAAGAGGTTTCGCTCTCCGGGCTTGTCGATAATCAATTGATCTGTTTGACCTGTTCACATGCGGATTTTGCGATTTCATGCCATGCCTTGACTCATGTTTTGATTTCTGTTGGGGTGTCGCGTTGGCATGGTCGCTGTGCCTATAAAGCAAATCGGAGAGCCACCACTGAGTATACCTACGCGGCATCATCGCACACTCATCTCGACCCGACACCGAATCCGAGGAAGAACGGCAAAACGGGCGATCATCAAGCTTCTTATCAGCCACAGCCCTACAAACCGAATCCCTTGCCACTCCAGCCTCGCCGGCTCCGCTCCTCCGACCTCAACGCACAAGCTCCCGGCGCGAACGGACGCCATCCACAGTGACTAGGAATACATAGATAAGTGGATGCGCGGGGAATCTAGGGACATACATACCACCGCAGCTGTGTGGCGTTATCTGTGATATGCATAAGGAGATGCGAGATAGATGAGATAGCCGATCCCCGCGATGGGGAAGGTGGGGAGGGAGATAAGAGATAGATATAGATGGATGTATGTTTTACAAGTATCGCATACACCAGCTGCCAGGGTTGTAGAGATGTGTATAAGAGCAGTCAGTAGTCGTATTTGGTCGCCAGCATATGCAGAACTGTCGCATACGACTATGGACTCGGGAGAATTGGGCATCTTCTCTGATAGAGATGGTCGGTGGATGAGATGAGTTTGAGGTTCTGGTTGATGGAAAATGGAAAGGTGATAACTAGTTGCTGTATCGCGTAGGTGATTCTGAAGACAATGCTACTTTTATCTAACAACACCACCACCTGGGCAGCCCGTCTGCTCTGCCATACACAACCTCGAGATCGGTAGATTTGTAGTTGGTGGGGACCACCAGCGAATACCCACTGTTCTATATATGCCCTACCTACTCCCAAATCAAAACAGCCTTCACCACAGACCCATCCAGGACCGCCTTAACAGCCCCATCCATCTCCTGCGCCGGATACGTCTTAATCAACTCCGTAAACGGAAAATCCCCCCTCTTCCACGCCTCAACAAGCATCGGGATAAACTCCTGCGGGTAACAGCTACCCATACAGCAACCGGTATAGATGCGCCCCGAGTTGACCGTGTTGAAGATATTCGCCGACACGGTGGCGTCAAGCTTCTCAAAGTCAGCGTGT
Source organism: Pseudogymnoascus sp. 03VT05 (assembly GCA_001662645.1). NCBI lineage: Eukaryota > Fungi > Ascomycota > Leotiomycetes > Thelebolales > Thelebolaceae > Pseudogymnoascus > Pseudogymnoascus sp. 03VT05. Next base: position 47,930 of record KV459402.1, read on the forward strand.
GTGATCCAGTCTCTCGGGGGGGGGGGTAATAAAAGCATCTCACCTTCCCAACACCAACACTAACAACCATCCCCCTCTTCGCCGTCGCCTCCATAAGCGAATTAACCACATCCGCTCTTCCCGTACAATCGATCGACCCATCCACGCCCTCGCCACCTGTGAGTTCCAGCAACGCAGTCTTTAGGTCCTTGACCTCGGAGGAGTTGATAACATGCGTCGCCCCGTACTTCCTCGCCATCTCCAACCTCGCTGGGATGATATCAACAGCGATGACCATTTTCGGCATCTCCTTATTCAACTTTAGCGCCATGATGGCTGCTAACCCCACTGCACCCGCGCCGACAACCGCTATAGTCGAGTGAGAAGTAGGCTTGAGGACATTCAGCATCGCCCCCGCCCCAGTCATAATCCCGCATCCTAGCGGTGCTAAGAGCTCGAGGGGGGCGTCGGAGGGGACTTTAATAACGCCCCGCTCCGTCACGATGGCGTGGTGGGAGAAACTGCTTTGCCCGAAGAAATGGGATGTTATAGCCTCACCGCCGCCGGAGGGGGAGGAGGAGGAATAGGCTTTTGAGCCGTCGGAGCGGCCGACGCCGAAGTTGTCATGTTCCCAGGTGCGGCAGAAGGAGGTGTGGTGGGAGGTGCAGGAGGGGCAGGTGCCGCAGGAGGTGTAGGAGGTGAGGACGGTGTCGCCGGGGTGGAGGGTGGTGACGGAGGGGCCGGTGGAGAGGACGGTGCCGGCGCCTGGGGTGGGTGTTAGCTGGGATAAGTTGTGGTGATTCGGGGAAATAGAGAAGGGAGTCGGTGGGTAACGAAGAAGCAGGTCTGTGTGCCTGCCCTGGATTATAGATGCCATGTATATTATTTGGCCAAACACGATCAATTTGGGGAAGTGGGAATCCATATGAAGAGCAAAACGGAGGGTCTACCTTCATGGCCAAATACAGCAGGAAATAGCCCTGGAATGCTAGTTTCGTTGCTGAAATTCAGGTCTGTGTGGCAGACACCGGTGGCTTTCATTCTAATCAAGACCTCATTGTCGTGGAGATTGTCATTCACCTCGATCTTCTGGAACTTAAATGGTGCCCCTGCCTTGGACACCACGAGAGCGTCGGTATGCATTGCGATGGAGAATAGAAAGTGTTGTTATAGTTTAAATTAGTATACGCCTTTTGTTTTCTTTCGTCTCCTTTCGTCTCTTTGTCTATTTATCTTTTCCCTCTTGGCTAACCTTTCTGTGTGACTCGCATAGAGTTTTACGGTAGACATCCACGGCACTGGGACTTCATCTTACAGAGACAAGCTAATCTTGATTAGAGCAATCTCCAAGACTCCTCCACAATAGCCAAGGTAAATCGGTCTTTGTTTCTTGGGTTCAAAGAAATCGGGATGCGTAGTGAATGGCTCAATGTAGCGATCTTTGCGGGGTAAACAGGTTTAGGGGTTGGCCCGAGCTTTCGGGACAAGTGATCGTCAGTGGTGGCAGATAATAACGGCATGTATAATCTGCACTAGTATGTGCGAGAAACGGGTCTAGACCAATCAGCTTGTCTATAAATCCAATGTGGATTGACGCATTCTCTCCACATCTTCTCTCCACACTTTCATACCCCGCATTTTATTTTTAAGCGTTCTCCGCATCATGGCCCCTCTTCTACATCACATAAAATAATCGATATACTCGTCCTTCCCTAGCATTTTTCCTTTCCTCGATCTATAACCCAAGTATTCTAGGGGTATACATTTACTATTCTTACTGGCTCGAGACATTCTCATATATATATCTCTAGTTTCCCCGTAACGAATTAATTTCCTACAGACGTCCTACCTTCCCACCTTGTTTCCTCTTGTCTCCGTTACTGCTCAAGAGAGCTTTATTTAATCACCATGGCGTTGTTCAACTATTCATCGTTGACACTAGTGACTTCGGCCATCATCTTTGTCATCTCCCTCGTTCGCATCCTGCGCATTGGAAGACGACCTTCGAATTACCCCCCGGGACCACCGACAATCCCAATTCTTGGAAATCTGCATTTAATGCCAAAGCGTGATGCCCACCTGCAGTTCCAAAAATGGGCGAAGGAGTATGGTCCGGTGTACAGTTTGATCCTAGGAACAAAGACCCTGATCGTCCTGTCGAGTGATCAGGCCGTTAAGGATCTCTTGGACAAGAAGAGTGCCATTTACAGTGATCGTCAGGACATGTACATTGGACAGGAGTTGTGCTCTGGCGGACTCCGTGTATTGATGATGGTATATCCTCTCTCGATGCTAATCTCCACTAATAATTAACGCAACCCAGAAATACGGACCGACATGGCGCATGAGCCGCAAGCTCACCCACAACCTCCTCAACGTCACTTCTGCCCGCTCTTACGTCCCATACCAAATGCTCGAGAACAAGCAGATGCTTCACGAGATCCTGAACGAGCCCCGAAATGTCCTGCAATCAATCCGCCGCTACTCCAACTCCTTAACAACAGCGATGACATTCGGCTGGCGCACCCCTTCTCCAGAAGACCCAAAGCTGCAACAGCTCTTCGCAGGCTTTGAGAAGTTTGCGGTCCTCAACCAAACAGGCACCGCAGCCCTCATTGACTACTACCCAGTTCTGCGCTTCCTCCCTGAGTTTATGCTCTCAGTGCAAGCGAAGGCCCGCGAGCTACACCGCATCGAGAAAGATTTATACGTTGGACATTGGCTGAAGGCCAAGCAATCCATCAAAGATGGCTCAGCCAAGCCATGCTTCTGCGTTGACCTCGCTCGCTCCCAAGCCAACGAGGGATTTTCAGACAACCAAGCTGGCTACATATCCGGCACTGTCCTCGAGGCCGGCTCAGACACGACCTCCTCAACCATCTACGCCTTCGTGCAAGCCATGCTCCTCTTCCCAGAAGTCCAAAGGAAAGCAAAGGCCGAGATCGAGAAGGTCGTCGGGCCCAATCGTCTTCCTACTATGGAGGATGAGAAAGACCTCCAGTACATCCGCGGTATCATGAAGGAGTGTCTCCGCTGGATGCCCACCACCATCCTCGGCGCAGTACCACATGCCGTCACAAAGGACGATGTGTACCAGGGCTACACGATACCCTCCGGCGCAGGTGTTATGAACAACGTCTACACCATCAACATGGACCCCATCCGGTTCCCCAACCCCCGCCAGTTCCAACCAGAGCGGTACGCCGAAGACTTCCAATCCCTCGGCGAATCGGCGGCAAACCCCGACGCGTCCAAGCGCGATCAATTCACCTTCGGCGCGGGGCGTCGCATCTGTCCCGGTATCCATGTTGCCGAGCGCAGTCTGTTCATTGCGATCTCGCGGATACTGTGGGCGTTTGAGATTAGACCGAGGAAGGATGCGGCGGGGAATGATGTGCTGCCAGATGCGGAGAGGTTGACGCAGGGGTTTGTGTGCATGCCTGAGGAGTTTGTGTGCGATATAGTGCCGGTGAGTAAGGAGAGGGCGGCGATGGTGGAGAGGGAGTGGGAGGAGGCGAAGGGACTGCTGGATATGAATACGGGGCAGTGGAAGGAGATTCCTGAGGGGATGACTTTCGGTAGTTTGTAAGAAAACCCACTGTAGTTTTTCTCGCAAAATTATACATAGGAGTTCCTTGATCCTTAATTTGCCTGTCTACTCATGTCCGTACTTATCGGAGCTCAGACCATCATCTAAGTTCGTCTATACCACCGACTTCTCCGACCAGGCCCGCTGTATCACCTCCTGACTTCTGAGATTTGTCTCTTCTATCGAGTTCCATTGTCAAAAATCCCTGATTCTCATTCTCAGCAGCAACCACCCTTGCCTCCCTAATTAATCGTTCAGGGTTGAAGAAATTGAAGGTGATAAGGGAGATAGCCATCAAGGACCCTTCCAAGGCAATTGCAAATCTCTCATTTGTTGCCAGATAGCCTCTCCATCCCTGGAGTAGCTCCATAGATCGGTACACGCCACGTATCACCATACATGTTACCGACAGGAGGGTCGCAGACGACAATATCAGCAGCGGTCGGTTCCTCAGAAGCACGTTCCTACCGCGGTAAAGTACGAGCTCGTAGAGAGTTGCAAACACACAGGTTGAGCCCAGTTGGAAGATTATGCCAGTGACCATGATAGTAGTAGCCGTTGTCGTGTCCTGTTTTTTGCTGAAGGCAGCACCGGCCATACCGCCACCGATACCTTGCAGGAGCAGAGAGAAGAAATCCACGGTCAGAAAGATAATTAGGTAGAGCCTGGGTTTCAGAGGTGATGTGTCATAGCCAATGACTGGGATCATCAGAGCTATGATAGAATAAATCCCAGCTGTCGTGAAAGCAGGAGCTGGTTTTGAAATTAAATGGGGATATCGTCAAGTTATTTTTGTTAAGACTTACCCATAATCAGGGATGCAAGCTGAGCTTCGAACGACTGAACCGAGTAAGGACATGCATGCGAACCGATGCGCGATACCCAACCTGACAGCTCACCGAGAGTACCTAGCACAAATGTGATGAGCCAGAGCTTTCGGAAGCGATAGGCTTGGTAGCTATGTGTGACCAATACACCGAGGAAGATTGCGGAAAAGATGATGGCTGCTGGAAGTGATGGCTGGTACCCGAATGGGTTGGGGATTCTGTGGTTCCAGGCAAGACATGGTGGGGTTGGTGGGAGCTCGGTGCTCATTGCTTTGTTCTTAATACAGAATGAGAGAAGAGATGATGGTTGATTTAATCTGTGGTATTAGGGGAGGTTTGGCAGAAACGAAGGGCTGTCTGGGTGGGATTTTGAGTTGGGGAATTGAAGGGGGAGATATTAAGAATTGGAGAAGCTGGAAAGCGTAAGAGAATGCAGGAATTCAGGCATGAGTATGGGTAATGTCAGTTGGGGTAACACAACGCTGACAGTAATATTAGAGGAGTAGATCAACAGGCGCAAATGGACTAAACAGGTTCTATTTACTCTCCCCTTGGACGCGCGTATTCAATGAATGTGCATCATCCCTGGATCCCTAGCAATGCATTGTGTTGTTGGTAGGCCTCGTACCCTCGGGGGAAAGATGGCCCGGCTGGACCTGAGGCTGAAGCCATATTCTCCATGATGAGACGGCAACCTTCATATTTCAGGCAATGAAGACTGGAGCTATAGAAGTTGAAAGACAAGAGCTACCATCATATTTTCAGAGGATGCAATACAGTTTGGTTTGTCATGATCAGCACGCGGGCCTTGCGCCAGGCAACGCACGCGGATTTAACAGTTATGTCCGTTCTTTACGTTACTACTTCTGGAAGTTCCAACAACATGCCTACCCAAAGACTTCGGCCAACAAATCTTATTAATGTAACTCCTACCAAACGTTTACAATCAAATCTTAAAGTATTGCTTATGTTATATCAACCAGCGCAGGCTTATAAATCCCTCTTCGCGTAGATACTAAGGCCTGACTTACAAATGGACCATCTCTTACAAAATCACCCGTTGTAAATAGAGAATGGAGAGACAGGAGGAGCTCCCTATAGTTACTATAAAGAACAGACTATCGGTCGTCTCTAAATGCTAAATAACTCTCCTACCACCCTGCCCGCAGTTTTCATTGTTTAGTCTGAGACGCCTATCGTTACTTTACGCAACAGTCGCAATCACAATGGCTTCTTTCCTCGTTACCGGTGCCTCTAGAGGCTTTGGTCTAGCGCTCGTTCGAGAGCTTGTTTCTCTCCCTGCCACGGACGTTGGCAAAGTCATCGCGTCCGCACGGGGAGATTCCCCCGACTTGGACGAGCTTGCGAAGAGCTCGCCTGGTCGGGTTCTCGTTGTCAAGCTCGACGTAACTAACCAGGAGTCCATCAAGCAAGCATCAGTCGAAGTCGCGGATAAATTAGAAGGCAAGGGGCTAGACGTTTTGATCAACAATGCCGGCGTCTGCCAATATGCTGCTGACGGAGTGAAGTCTATGTAAGCATTTTATCACTTTCTTTGGTGCTAAATTTAACCGGACCCGCTAACTTCAAGCTTTTCAAGGGATAATCTCGAGGAAAGCTTTGCCATTAATGTCCTCGGCGTTCACTGGGTGACTCAAGCATTCCTTCCACTTCTACAGAAGGGCAGCCTCAAAAAGGTTGCCAATATGTAAGACGAATAATCATCCCCTTATCAACATCATTCTAGTTCCTAACGAGACTAAGCTCTACCACCCTCGGCTCTACTACTCTAGCACCTGCGGCCCATTACCTCCCCGCCCCAGCCTACAAGATCTCGAAAGCGGCAATGAATGCCCTCACCGTCCAATACGCTCTTGACCATGAAAAAGAAGGTTTTAGCTTCATCGCCCTCTGCCCTGGCGTATGTACCATTCTCTCTCCTCCCTACAATGCCGAATAATACTAAGAGATTGTCATCTTAGTGGATGAAAACCGATCTCGGCGGTGGCGATATGGCCGACTTGACAACCGAGCAAGGCGCCAAGGCTTCGTTGGATATTATCTTTACACCAGGGCAGAAATACAATGGACTGATGCCAAAGGTTTTGGTTAAGGGTTGGGAGAAGAATGCAGGAAATAACCAGTACGATGGAGCCATTGCTTCGTGGTAATGGCTAGACTCTTCCTGTCTGCCTTTCTAATACTGATCTCATCGCTTCGGCGCGCCAAGGCCCTTTTCAATTACGAAGAGATTATTAAGTGATTTGGAGAACCACATAAGAAAGTGTGCATTAGTGTTGATATATTACTGTCATTCCACACCTCTTCTCCCATCGAAGTCCCAGCCTTCATGACTCTTTCCTATAACCATACTCAGATACCAATGACCATGAGTTCTAACCAAACACCGCCATAACTGCCTCCTCCCCGCTCACGCCCTCTAAGCTCTCTCTCTACACACCTAGCGACGCAAAACCAGCAAACGTTGGGTGCGTGACTACTACGAATATACACTGTTGTATGTCTTTGTATGTGTTCGAATTATGGCTCTGTCTGTGTGTTTCTGGGGAAGCACAGAGGGAGAGGGCGGTGCAAATAACAAATCAATGCCGCACATGCGACTATTCCGTGATGGCTTCGCAGGCAGTGGGTGCATAAACCTGTTAAGAAATAAACAGGTCGGTTTTGCGATATGGGGGATGCGAAAACCCCACCACGGAGGCGGCCCCACAGGTGCCGTGAGACAGAATGCACACTGCGTGGATGCCATTACTCGTGTGACGTCGGGACGGGTGTCACAATCCTCTGGCGGGCATGAGACACTGGCGACACCACGAAGAGGTATAGGGGTCTGAGGGGGAGTACAGCAGCGGGGTAATTGACAAACGCATGTAGTGGATGTGAAGTGAAATAATTGAATACTGCTATGAGGCGTGATGACCGGAGTGACTGGGAGTTTGGCGGCCACGTGTGCTCCACGCCGTTTGGAGGTCAAAGAGTAAGAAGACGGGACGTATTAGGCAAGTTGAGACGACGTCTTGCGCCTTGGCCACCACCGGCCGCCTTTCGTGCGGTGCATCACCGAGAGCTCGAGAGCTGGACGTGCCGTGTTATTCTACGGTTCCGTCTCCAGCCGTGCGCAATGACCTCAACCAACTTGACAATCGTCGCAACCAACCTTTCGTTTCGTAGCGTAAAGCAGAGAAAAGATCATCGCCAGATGCCGGACCACCATCACCACCTCCCCGGCTCCGCGTCTGAGAGCATGCTCCCCCGCTGACTCAACGCGGCGATCCTGCCTCGATACTTACGTTGGGAGCTAATCATTATCCTATCCGTGCACTGGCCGCCGAGCGAGCTCGCCGGTGTGCGCCAGTCAGTAGGGCACCGATCGGGCCGCGCTAAGACGAAGATATTGGGGTTGTGTCTCCCCCATCATTTGCTTCTTAGGAACTATCATTGCAGTAGCATTGCATACTAGCAAGTAGCTGCGAACACTATAGCTACTTTAGTAGTTTGACCACCGGCGATGATATGTGAGAGACGATAGAGTTCTACGCCGGCTGCATACCCGGCGACGACAGCGATGCTGAAGGATTCCGGATCGTGATCTGCGTACCCGGCCCCCGGCGAGGCGAGGATCCGTGTGCGCCCGCGGGTGATCTGCAGTGTTAGGGATGTTGGTGATGCTTCCGGTGGAGCTTGCGATAGGGTGATGTGGCAAGCGCGGCGTGCCTGTAATGTGCGTTCATCGGGGTTATGTCTCGTTTTATATAATTTGGGGATTTTGTGAGGGTTGTTATAATGGCCTGCCCCAGTGCTTGGTGCAGATCATATCGAAGATGTATTAATTGGTGTATGGATGGTGAAGAGTTGATGAGTACGCGCCCGTAGGACGCGTGGGAGGTGTTGTTGATTGGAGATTTGAGTGGCTTGGAGATACTCCGTGGTTTCCCCGTAGGGGTCATATAATACTGCTTCGCTATGATCTGCGCTGGACTATTGCCCTGGCCATTCTCTTCACATTTCTCATCAACCCCTACAGAAACGGACATCGCGGCCACGTCAGTAGGTAGTATCACATCTCAATTCAACGGTGTCGAACGCCGATTTCTTATTTTGGGCGGGAAGCGAGTTTCTTCGTGGGTTTCGTTCCTTTGGATTCCCCGCACGTTGGTCGCTGTCGATATTATCTTCGGGCTACCTGTGGGCGTGCCTTCTTTCCTTCCGCGGCCTACTTTCAGTAAATGATGGCCCACCTCAACCTCGGGATGGAACCCCACAAACCCCGCATCCACGAATACCATTCGCAGGTACCTTTTTGGAAATCCCCCAAAATCCACAAGTCCACCAGTACGGCTCCAGAACTCGAGTTTGGGCTGCATCATGCCTACGCCACGCCTGTACCTCATCCCTGGCCCTCCATCACAAAATCAGGGGCCTCGGCCAAAGTGTTCCAAGAGGCCTAGAAACCTTCACACTGGCGCGTCTTTTGTGTCTGTGCATTGGGATTCCGTCCCGTCTCATCTTCTTTCCCCTACTTGACCCGTGCTGACCCCCTACTAGTGCAGCTATTTTTCGCTACTGTGCATTATTGTGGATTATTTCCCACTGTTTCTATCACATCTATTGAAACCCCTGAGATCTTCATTGGTGCCCGCAAACGTCTTCCTTGGGGAGCTCTTTGTAGGGGGGCCGTCGATCGTGCCTCCACTCCATGCATGAAATCTCTTGGCTTGTGAACGCGCTGAGGTTCCAGCTCTCAAATAATGGGGAATCCAACTCCACAGGGCCCATCAGCACGTCAGCCCTGTCGCACTTAAATGAAGGCAAACCCCAGACAGTCTCAGGTCTATTTCTTCGTCTGATCCTCATATGGTCTCTAACGCTGGTATCGGATTTCCAGCGTCGATAACAGAGCACATGGTGCCTGACGACCCGCCATCATGAGATCTCCCCCGCCAGAAGTCCTGGCCTCGTGGCCGAAGCCGAATTATGTCGACCCACAACGTAGGGGGAACGAGGGCGTCATCGTGCAATCCATACTCGTCGTCCTCGTCACCGCAATGGTTATCATACGTCTATATGCGAGGATTGTTATTACGAGGGCCGGCATTGGTTTGGATGATGCCATGATCATCATTTCTTGGGTCCGTCATCTCTCCGAATAGTGCCAGCGCGAGGACTACTTCCGCGGGATTTTGTAAAAGACGAAGCTGACGGAATTGAATGTTGACAGGTATTCGCGATGGGCCTGACTGCCAGTGTCATACTCGCTATCAAACGGTATGGCTGGGATATACATGTTTGGGATCTCCCACCAAAAGATATGGTTACTAGCCGGATGGTAAGCCATTACTCGATTTACTATTCACCTCCGATCCTTTATGATATATTCAACTCGCCATTTTACTCTCACATCCACTGACATTGGCTATTATTGCAGATTAGCTGGGCGAGCATGATCCTATACATCACAACCGCGTCTCTTACCAAAACATCCATCCTCGTCTTCTATCTACGAATTCTTGTCGCCAAGATCGATAAAATAGTCACCAAAGTCACCTTCGGAGTCGTTGTCATCTACTACATAGGCTCCTTTTTAGTCCTCTTTCTCCAGTGCCAGTATACCGCCCCATCTCTCCCACCACCGACCCTACTAACTCCGTCAGACCCCTCCAGCATTACTGGGAAATCCTCATTCCCAAATCCGTCGGCACCTGCATCGACGAGAGCATACATATGATCACCAGCGCCTCTTTCAACGTCGTCCTAGACATCGTTATCTTCCTCATCCCGCTCCGCTCTCTCTTCGCCCTCCGCATCCGCACAACCCAGAAAGTCCACCTCATATCCCTCTTTTCTGCTGGACTGCTCGTCATCGCCGCCGCCACCGTGCGGCTGGTGTATGTAGTCATCATCATGCTGGAATCATACGACGTGTCCTGGTACGGATACGTCGGCTGGTTGTGGGCCTCTATCGAAGTACATGTATCCATTATCTGCGCGTGCGTGCCGTCTTGTCGCGCCTTCTTTGTGGCGTGGAACCGCTCGTCTAGTAAGGGTGGGAGCAAGACCGGGGGGCCAGGTGGCACGTATCCGAGTGGTGCGGCGAGGAGTTATAATAATATCGAGGACGAAGTGATGGGGCTTACAGATAGGCGGCTGGGGACCCAGGCGATGGTGTCGGCGCGGAGTAGGAGTAGAAGGAGCGAGAGCGAGGAAGATAGTATGGAGGGGACTAAAGGGGTTACTATACAGATGGAGGTGATGCAGTATGAGGAGGAATACGAGAAGGAGGTGCGGAAGAGCCGCGCGCAGAACAGTATGGCGTAAGATACGGAGGGCTGGAGTTGGGAATCGACAATCACGCTGTGCGGGGGCCGTGGTAATCGGGAGTAAATAATTTCTTGTTGGGTTCGGCATTGGAGCTTGGGAACGGATGGGGTATCCAGGCCTTGGGATAGACGTTAGGGGTCTTTTATTTATTATGTAGATTAGGGTGATGTCTCTACGCCGTGTGGCCGTAAAATATAATCATGTTCTCTCCTACACTACCTCTGCACAAACGCCGAGGCTCCAAGAGGAAGTCATTGTGCGGAGTACTTCAGCCACTCGCTCTTGGCTGCATTATACATACCGAGGCATTTCAACGGTGAGAACACGCCCCCATAACCCATGTGTGGCTATATGGGAGCTGCTGTGAATCTGTCTTGGCTCCGAGTACTTGAATGTCTGTTAGTTCCAGATGAACAATGCCGCCTAGTTCCCACGGCGTGATGAATGCAAGGCTGTAACCTCCTCGTACAGCGCATTGCGTATCTCTAATTTCAATAGCCATCAGGCTGGCAGCTTCGTCACCAAACTAGTGGCGATTTTCAGTTAATAATCTATTTAATATTTGATATATAAGAGTTATAGAAAGGACGCCATCTAGTGTGGAGTAAATAGTCATTGTGCATAATTACTCTAAAAAACATTTGAATTACATAGTCTACCTGATCTGGCCAATTTTCTATAATTGGAGTCATAATTAAGCAACCATTCGATTGTTGGGATACTTGCCGAGATCTGCACGATGCCAGCGTTTACCCTCATAGATTGGCGGTCAGGACCCACAACTGCGAGCAGCGTGTAATATATTACGTAGATATGGTTTCACAGAACAATCCTTCGTCACTGAGGATTGACTGGCATTTATATGACGATGGATCTGGTATTATACAACCACATGAGCCCCTACAGGAATATGTACCTGGAGGTTTGCACACGGTCACGCTGGGAGACATATTCCACGACGGACGATACCGTATCCACAACAAGCTTGGCTATGGCGGACACTCAACTGTTTGGTTAGCCCAAGATATTCAGGAAGAGTGCGTTGTATTGGGCGCTTTTATATTCCGAGCGTATCTAGCCTATGCTAATACCTCAGCAGGCAATGGGTGGCTATCAAGATAAAAAAAAGCTCACGACTCTACAGACGACCTGGACAAAGATCCCGAAATTCAAACCATGAGAGCTCTGGAGAAGCACTATGTTGAAGGCTCACAGGAAAAGCCAAGAGGCTTTATTCAACTCTTTGATTGGTTCCGCCATGAGGGCCCAAACGGCATCCACAACTGCCTAGTCATGGAGCTACTCGGGCCATCCCTTGAAACGATTTTGCGGACCAACGTCGAGATGGAGGAATTTCTAGCACCGGACACAATACTTCGCACATCACGGCAGCTGCTCGAAGCCATCGAATTTGTCCATCAGGCCGGCTTATTCATGGGGGTATGAGTGTTCTTATCTTCCGTCCGCACCCTATGTTGTGTACACCCAATTCCCGATGGCTGGATATGGGGACTCTGATCACCTGCTAAATGAACTCGCAGATATCTCCCCTGGGAATGTTGCATTCACCTGTAACCAAGCATTTACAGACTGTGATGAAGGAACCACAGAGGCCGAAGCTTTCGTACAAATATTGGGAGAACCGGTTACTGCAACGTACATAGGCAAGGAGCTTCCACAGACGCCACATCTTCCCCAGCAAATAGTGAGAACAGCCGGTTGGAGGCTATGGTACGACTGTCATACAGAGAATATTAGAATCTTCGACTGGGGGTCGGCATTTTTCCTTAGTGAGAGGCCTACGTTCGTTTCTCAGCCTGAAAGCTTGAGATCTCCAGAGACAATTTTTGTTGGCTCTTTCGACTATCGGCATGATCTGTGGAAGGCTGGCTCTGTAGTATGTGTCTACCCAGAGTTTGATTTTAAGTGATCATTATTAGAACCTGCTCACCATAGATTCCTGATCAGATTTTTACTTTATTCTATCAACGCTGGCCCTTTTACCACGATGGTTTTCACCCGATCAATTTTTATATTCTAACCCTAGTGGAGAAGTTAGGTCCCTTGCCCCCGGCCTGGAATACCCGGTGGGATGAGATGATAGCGGAGGAGAAGAAACTAGAGGGCAAGGGTACGCTGGCGCCGGTTCTTGTATATGAAGTTCATGCAGCTGATGTCTATCCCCAATACTAGTACATTACGACCAGCGATGAGCAGCTAATCACAGGCACGTTTGAACCCCGTCGGCAAGCCATCATTCAGCAATGCGAGGAGGTAGATAGGGTGTATCAAAGAGACGAATACACGGATGACGATTATGAGTGGTTAAAGTGCCTTCTTAGGCCTATGGTCGAGTTAATGCAGTACGAACCTGAAAAGCGAGTATCACTGCGAGAGGCGCTGTCATATATCGAATGGGTTGATCATCGCGTGGAGATGGACGAAACGGGGGTGGACGAAGCGGAGAAGGATGAAGCGGAGAAGGATGAAGCGGAGAAGGATGAAGCAAAGAAGGATGAAGCGGATAGTTTGGGCGTATGAGGCTATTGCTGCAATTTTTATAAATATACAGTTTTAATTTCTGCAGCCCCTGATCTTGGTACAGTTTGTTTCGCCGCGTTCCCTGGGGTTTGTTCATTTCTCCCTTCTTTCCGTGGGAAGTTGGAAGCTTTCCCACTAACCGGCAACACTAAAAACGCTAAAGTATCACTTTGACCGACCTGCTAAACTTTAAATTTGCGGGAAGGGACGATTCAGGAGCTAAACTTTACTATGTGGGGCGTTCTACGCCGATGACTCTCTCGGGCAGTGACTCTACTCGACTGCAGTATATATTGTAGGCTCTTTGCTAAAATGGACTTTATACCTATCTAACTTCAGTTATAGTCCACCCACTCCAAGCTGATTCTTTAAATCACAGTCCCGGTTTCAACGACTGCCATAATTCCAATGGATCACCAACCAACGAACCCCGGGGGTCAAGATACCCCGTCAAGTTCCATAACAAAGCCCCAGGAGGAATATTCTATTAGCGACGACTGGCCTATCTTTTTTCATCTGCCAAACGCTGTGAATGGAGAATTCTGCCAGTGGTTTCCTTCTATTTTCACAGTTAGCACCTCTCAAATTGAATCCCTCATCGGTGACTCCGACGCCACAGATGCCGACCCCAGCACCGACGAACATATCACCTTCTCCTGCGCCGAGCAGTTTATGATGTACTGCAAAGCCGGCCGTTTCCACGACGCGGACACCCAAAGGCGCGTCCTCGCGACAGACAGCCCCAAAGAGCAGAAGCATCTCGGCAGGCAGGTAAACGGCTTCTTCGACGCGCGATGGGACGAGGTAAAAAGCGATGTGGTTGTTGCTGGAAGCATCGCAAAGTTCTCCCGAAACCGGAAGCTGAGGGGCAAGTTGCTCGCCACTGGTGAGCGCTTGCTCGTGGAGGCGTCGTCGCAAGATCCTGTATGGGGAATCGGATATTCGGCGAAGCATGCCATGGAGCACCAGAAGCACTGGGGGGAGAACAGACTGGGAAAGGCGCTTATGGTGACTAGAAATCACATACGCTTGAATGAGCCGGCGGGTAAAGGGAGATAGGGTTGTATAATTTGAGTTGGAGGCATTGCTTCGATTACTTATTACGGCGCCTCCGAGAGAGTCAAAGACGCCAAACAGAATTCCCGGTACAAAATCGTGACCGTTTTTGCATATATCGCAAACGCACAACGCACCAGCAAGATGATCAACATACTGTCCAATAGACTAAGACAGAGTGGTATGTGGCGTTACAAAACCTGAGGTCCCTACCAGTGCTTCTTGCATTTGAGTCACTGCGGCAACCCGTGCGGCGACCCGGGCCGCGACAAGACATATGCAGAGAACGCCATAATTTTCAAAACGTCCTCGATGACATATGGCATCGGATATTTTGTGCCAGCGGAAGGTCTAACATGTGTATTTGTTGAGGGTAACCAGGGTTAGGGCCAAGTGTCGCTAGGAAACAGAGGCTTGTCGTATTAAATAGGCAATGGTTGTGAGGGCCTCTCTAGGTGTCTAGGGTGTCGTATTTAATGTTATTGGAGTTTCCTTTTTTTGTCTTTGGGTAATGTTGAAGGGTCTTGTTATTTCGTGCATTGCCATTATGAATCCAGTGCGTGGCTGCTTATGGTTCTGACAATGGCAGGTCGAGCATCGTGGGCAGGCTCGTTGTAATGTAACAAATATGCTTCCTTTTGCCTCCCAAAATATATTCTGTGGCCATAGCCCTCGTATTGGTGGAATCGAGTTCTTTATTTATTTGTAATCGTTAGGCGTGACGGAAAAGAGAATCCCGTTCCGCATCATTGAAAAGGTGATGTCCAAATCTCTATCGTCAAAATTCATTCCCTTTTTATTAAAATGTTTAAATATTTTAAGATCTCGTTTTAAAACATCAATAACCCAAAGTACCGCCTGTATAACCCGTGTTCCCAGAAATAAAGTTAACCTCCCTTCTTTCTATAAGCACTCACACACATCTATCCCGCAGCTTCACCACCTTCACCTTCTTCTCTTCCTCGTCGCTCACGGAGAAACTCCTCAGGCGCTGAGAGCTATCATACCCACTCCGACCTAACGCCACCGAGTTCCCCTTACCCTTCCTCTTCTCGCCCCTCCGATCCACCTCACCTAGCTCCTCGACAGCCAACGCATCGTCTTCTTTCCTCGCAGATTTTCGCTGCCTAACATGGGTATACACGGCCCCCTTCGTGAACATTTTCTTCTTACGCTCAATCTGACTTAGCACCATCAGGTCGTGGAAGAGGCTATTGTTGGGTGGTCAATCAACACGTTCCTCTCCCACTGGGATACGAGACGACGGGCGGGTAACGCAGTGGAAGGGGGCTGCACCCACCTCTCCTGCGGCTCGCTTGTGGGAATGGTATTCTTGTCATGGTTTACTACCATCTCGATTGTTGCCGGTGATTTCGAATTTGGAGGTTGTGATGAAGCTTCATTTGTGCCGCTGAAGACCTTTAGGGCATCTTCGACGACGTAGCTTAATCGTCTTTCGCGTTCGCCACTGACTTGTTTAGAACAGATTGAAACGTCCAAGAGGTTACACTTACTCTTCTCTCTCTTCTCTAGGTTCCTTAGCAACAGTGCCATCCATAGTCCCACTCAGTTGCCAAGGCACTTCCTCGTCCCGATAGTATCTCTCCATCGGCGACGGGGGGAGCAGGCACTCGGGTGTTCCTGAGCTCCTGGACCCATCCCGGCTGCAGTAAATATCTATGAAGGCATCGAGTCCGTCACCTTGAAAAACAGATGGTCTCTTTCTCTCTCGGCTACTGTTGTAGTTGTTGCCGTCAAACGGTCTCATTTTCATTCCGGGCATTGGTGGTGAGCGAGGCGTGGATAGAGACGGCGATGTTGTGGATGGTGATGTTGCGGGTGTTGTGGATGGCGTGGAAACGCTCTCTTCTTCGTCCATCTCTGGCTAGGGCGCTGGGTTGCTTATCACTGAAGAACTGAGAAGGGGCGCTGTTGACGCAAGGGGCTGGCAGAGATATGATATATACGTGGTATGCGGGAAGAGGCGTGGACGCCAATACGCCGTGCGTCAGGTATCCGGAATAAGAAGAGCCTTGCTTGGGAAATATTTCTAGTGACGAATAATTGTTCGGGTAGTTTTTAAATGGCAATACAAATTCTGATAGCAAACAGTTACTTCTTTCATTGCTGGCATCAGCGCGTGGGATGCTCCCGAGTCTTATACCTAGCGCTCTCCCCACCCACAGACCGGAAGGCTGGGACACACCGAATCCGCCAGTCTGGTCCTCGATGGGGATCGACGCGCGATTCCGTGCATGGCGGCCAGAAACCTGATTGAGGCAAGCCGCGCGCAAATAGTTTCTCTTCTTGGGCTGCAATATGAGCGCGTTGCACCGCGGTTTGCGCAAGGTGCGTGCGAGATGCTGTGCGACGGCGGGGACGTCTCCCGGCAACGGTGCAGGAATGTTGTATTTGGGAAACTTGTCCGCGGCAAGCGGGCTGCAGCGCGGGTTCCATGGGAGGGTGTGCTGGGTGGCTGTGCTCGGTTACATGGGGGTATGGGTCCCCTGGAACCGACGTGGAAAAGGCTGTAGGATGTTGAAATCGACAGAGACAGCCAGGGTCGCGGCGGGAAGGAGCCAAGATAAGGCTCGGGATTTGATCAGGGAGCGGTATAGGGCATACACTTCAGCTGGTGCTGATTATGACTCGAAATGGAACCCCGGTGTTGGGAATAATTTCTGGGGCTCCGGGGAGGGCACCAGGTATGTGCCAGAGAACCTGTCGACCGCTGGCCCAATGCTGCATCGGACCTGTATGTCACGACAGCACACCTGCATCAAGATTCCATCAACACGCACCATATACCCACATATTCCGCGCCCTAGGCGCTGCACATACTTGACCCAAGGAGCTGAATACCTGCAATTTCACCAGTCCAAGGCCAATAATTGCGCCGTACCCAATCCCCAATCCTCGTAAAAAAAGCCATCCCTAATTCCCCGTCCCCATCCCCATCGCCGCTCAGCTCGCCAATATCGGCTCCCCCTTAAAATATTCGGCACCACCCCTCCCCCCATCCTACCCGAAACCTCACACAAACACGACGAATCCGGCCTCCTCGGGTGGTGGCACAGCGCGTGTCGGTACGCCGACAGAAGCACCACGCCTGCGTCTTGTGAGACACCGTTGTGCGTGTCGTGCGTCCGCGGCTTGGCGGGGGGACCGGTAGCGTGGCCCGGGGCACGCGGGTGGGCAATTTTCACCCTACGAGAATGGTGTGGGTGGTTCCAGATGCAGTGCGGTGCAGTATGTGTTGGGTGCGATGTTGGGACTGCATTGCTTGGGACTCGTGTTCAGGTGCTTACTGTGTGAGGCTTCTGCTGACACGCATCTCGATTGAAGTGAGGACAAAAACTGGGAAATCATCCGAGTACAACACAATGCCGTCTCGTTCGCCCAACCCCCTTTGTCACTTTCTGAGACATGCTCATTATATATGGCACATAAGGATTTATTGCTCTGTTGGTTGTTGCAACTTTTGCCGAAGGTCGGTCCCTTGCTTCCATGGCGCAACCAGCTCGAGGTGATAAGTGCGCTTGCTTTTAGCCTTACCCTTATCCCTTGTAGAGCATAATGGATGGAACACCGGACTGATGTTGGCACAGGTATTGCCTTGAGACCACAGTTTACTGCCTATCACAAATCATGTCGACGAGACAATTGGGGAATCGACGATTAATTAAGACGGCACCTCTGTGTTACCGTGCGGTGCGCTTCTCAGAAGGTTACAGCGGAAGAGATCGACGGCGTAAGCGCTCATTCTCAACATGTTACTCTGTGATCCTACGGCTCGACACCTCCATCCGTCCCGGGCATGATCAACGCCTTTCAAATAATATACTAATAATCTAGACCGGTCCAACCGGCAAATATTGTTTCTGGCTGGCCTCGGTGTGAAGCACTGGATTCCTACACGACGCATACGACGCAGCACTGGTGCAAGGACAACATGGATTGCATGATATTATTGAGATCGCCAACCTTTTAGTACTTACAAATCTGCCAGCCATACACCCCAAGGGCGAGCTCCCAGCCCACCAACTCCGCGTAATTCCTCCCAATAACTCCCTCCCAGATGACGCCTACATGGGTGACAAAAAAGCCTCACTCACCAGATGCCGCGATGTGAGACACCCACCTCTCTCTGCCGCCGCCGCCCACGGGAATGCCGACGCGAATGCGCCAAGCGAATAAAGAGCGAATTTTAAGAGTCTAGAGTAGCGCCAGAACAAAAAAGGTCACCGTGTACAGTCCCACCCCAAAATCCAGGAAACCGACAGGTGGGGTGACGAACCAAATTAGTACTCAGCTGCAGATTTGTGGGCTTGACCTTATGTTCGTATTGGTGTGGTGAGGGTATTGCGATGATTTTGGTGTTGTAACAGCACGAGTCGAAACGTGTATCCATAGCCGACGGTCGTGAATTATATTGTAATGTTGAGCATGCTGGAATGGCATGTCTATTCATCGACAGTGCTAGCAACCGCAGGCATCTCGGTGGCATCGACAAGTGCTGTGTCATTCTTCGGTTCTGGAGCGAATGCGTACCTGGACAGCTTTGCCATCTTCTCCTCGGGGCTAACCTCGCTATCTGAATAGACCATTTTCGAGCCCTTATCCTTATCTTTCTTCGTCTTCTTTTCGCCGGCTTCTGGTGTTGCTGCTGCTACAGGAGCCGCTGCCCGGTCGATTGGTTGAGGCTGGGCAGCATTGGGTGCTGGGGCCGAAACGGAAGCAGAAGGCGACTCTCCCTTCTTCGGCGGTTTGATGCCAGCCTCTGCCATTCTGATTAACTCGTCAATGTCATCTGGTTCTCTGGCAGCTCCTGGAGCTCCATTATTGCCAACAGCTCCGTTAGCGGCATAACTATCATTATAGCCTTGGTGAGGAGGAGGGTATGCTGAAGACATAGCTGGATTTTGGTGATCTGCCCCATTCCACCCATTTGGACCCCAGCTACCCTGTGGCGGAGGGGGGGCTTGGTGTTGTATTGGGAACGGTGGTGTTGGTGAAGTGCCAAAGGATGGCCTCTGGGGTAAACCGGGCGCCTGAGGTAGACCTCCCGGTCGAGCAGGCAATGAGCTGTTTTGAGGACTTGCATGGGGTGGTGGTTGGTAAGGATTAAATCCCGGGGGAGCGCCAGCCCCGAAGGAAGGTGGTGCAGCTCCAAAGTTAGCCTGTGGTGGTTGTCCGTATGGTCCTGGCGAATAACTTTGGGGTGGTGCATACGCTGGAGCTGCTGCATATTGTGGCTGCTGCGGAGTATATTGGGGGGCGGGTGGAGGATATGCAGGTTGTCCGTACGGCTGTGTGTAGGCTTGGCCCGCCTGTGCATATGGTTCTTGTGGGTAAGATCCGTACGATGCGCCTGGAGGAGCGGCATATGGCGCCTGCGGGGCAGCATATGGAGAATTGCTCGTAGCTGCTGGTGCTGGGCTCTGACTATTCGGAATTCCCGCCCCAGGGGTATTGTCGCCGCTGCTTCCACCTGGAGTATTCTGTTCAGCCAATCGCGCTTTATGTTCGGCCAATCGTTTCTTGAGGTCGCCAGGCGACTCAAATTTTGGTTTCTTCGATGGTCCTCCAGCTCCCCCACCCGGACCGTGGTTTCCGGTCGCAGTGCGTCGATCCGCCTCGGCTTGATAAAACTGGGTGATGATCCTTTGGTTGTGCGCTTGGACAACTTCTTCTGGGATGCCCTCCATTCCGAAGATTTCGACATCCAGAGACGCGCGATTGCCGAGCGCATTGTCGACACTAGCCAGGGTTTCCTTGTGAACCTGGTTCATGTGAACAGACAGGCCTGTGAACTGTTAAAATGCGACTTTGACGAAGTAGGACAGTCAGAGCCACTTACCTCCCGCGGTGTTCAATCTTCTTCCACATCGCTCGCACTTGAAATGCTTAGCCTTCTGATGCGAAATCAGAATCTTAAGATCGTCAAAGTCGCGCTCACCTATGTCGCGGTCAGTGACTGAATGGAAACGAAAATGTTTGGAATGGGGAAATCTTACAGTAATAGCACCATGGTCGTCCGAGGACTTCCTCCAGGTCGGGATGCCCGCGCTTCTTCTTTCCAACCATTTCTTCTATTGGTGTATATGAGACAAATCAGGAGTAGATGTAGCTTTAGAAGATTTGAAAGGCGACAGCGTCGATATCGTTGGATGGAAGGATTGGCGCGAGGCGAGGGATGGCGAACGAGGTCGGTCCGTTCACAGCCAGTTTCACTAGCGCGGATGACTAATTAGCGTGTACCGCGGTTAAAAGTGTTCGATTTTTCGGCTTGGTATTGATCAGAAATATTCAGACTCGTCAAACTCTGTGATGGAGAGTCCAGATCATGATTGATGGAGGCAAAGTCTCTTAATTATGGATGAATATGTAGACTTCAAAGTCTTACATTGATACAGGTTTGCTATCTCTACTAACACGCCTCTATACCTCAGCGATAAAGTCACACAGTGTGATGCAGCGCCTTGATCAGTCACTTAGCTTCTCGAAAGCAAACAAATGAGATCTTCTCCGGAAGACCCAGTGTTCTTGTTCACGTCTTGTGTCGGGTTCATTTGGGGACTGAAAAGAGGGCTGGTCTTCGGATCGGCCCTCCATAGAGGGAATTGCTGCTATAGCGAAAAGGACCTTCATAGTCCATTCTCTTACTCCTTGCGAGATTCCTACAAGAGAGTGGCTCCTTGTGACCTACATACTCAAGTAACATGTTATAGAATGTATAATACAGCTTTTGTTTCCGCATATGCGCCTTCTATTTGCTTGCTATGGAGCAGATGTGCTTTCGTTGATGTGTGAACTGCCGACACGACAGGGCTCCACGTTCCTGACTTGGACCCTTGATAACGGAACAACGTCATACCCTATACATATAGCTTTCCTGTATTCTTCCTCGACAACAACAACTATTCGACATAGTAATGTTGTCGATAAAGATACCGTATCACCCTCTCAACAAGGCGTATATAATATCCCGGGCTCGAATATCCGTCCGTCGCTATCTTTCGACCCCACTGACTGCCCAATACTCCACCATGTCTCCATCCAAGAACCATTCTTCCAAGTTCTCCCACCTCCCTCTTACCACCTCCGGCGCTCAAGATTGTGCCGTTAATGGTTCGGCTCTTCTCAACACTCCCTATTTCAACAAAGGCTCTGCCTTTCCGTCTGAAGAACGTGTGGAATTCAACCTCACTGGTCTGTTGCCGCATAATGTGCAAACCTTGGAGCAGCAGGTGCAGAGAGCGTATGAGCAGTATTCCGAGCTGCAGAACGACTTGGCAAAGAATACGTTTATGACGAGTATGAGAGACCAGAATGAGGTGCTTTTCTATCGAGTATGTCTTCTTTCCATAATGTCGCAACACATCGAAATCACATGATATCTCATACGAGGCAAATCTAACATTCTCAAGCTCATTCAAGACCATATAAAAGAGATGTACCCAATAATTTACACTCCCACTGAAGGCACGGCAATCCAGAATTTCTCCCGTATCTTTCGCCGTCCCGAAGGTTGTTTCCTCAACATCGACGACACCGACCGTGTCTATCACGATCTCGCCCAATGGGGTGAGCCAGACGACATTGACTACATTGTCGTCACTGACGGTGAAGAGATCCTTGGTATTGGTGACCAAGGTGCAGGGGGAATTTTGATCTCTATCGCTAAGCTGGTTCTAACTACGCTCTGTGCGGGTATCCACGCAAACCGTACATTGGCTGTGGGACTGGACTGCGGAACTGATAACGAGAAGCTTCTCAATAATGAGTTATACCTCGGGTTGAAACACCCGAGGGTCAGGGGCGAGAAGTATGAAAAGTTTATTGAGACCTTCGTCCAATCTGCAAGGAAGCTCTATCCGAAAGCATACATCCATTTTGAAGATTTTGGCTTGCCAAATGGTTAGTAATTCCTCGTTTTGTCTATCAACGCCATGTTGGTATTGAGAAAGACATAAAAACACGCCCTGCAACCTATGAGTTCGGCCGCGAACGAATAGAGGCTAATTAAACGTAGCACGGAGAATATTAGACAAGTACCGCCCGACGATGGCTTGCTTCAATGACGACGTCCAAGGCACCGGCTGTGTCACTTTGGCGGCCATTATGGCAGGACTACGTGTCTCAAAGACCAACTTGGAAGATGTGAAGGTGGTAATTTTTGGTGCCGGAACCGCAGGAACGGGCGTTGCAGACCAAATCCGAGACGCCATTGCAACTGAGAGCGGAAAATCCAAAGAAGAAGCCGCCAAGCATATATGGTAACCAATATCCTCATACCAAATGCGCGGAGATATACTGACGAAGATAGGTGTGTGGATAAACCAGGCCTCCTTCTGAATCGCCACGGCGACAAGCTCAACCCCGCACAAAAGCCCTACGCGCGCGACGACTCAGAATGGGATAGCGACAAAGAAATCGATCTCCTCTCCGTAATCAAAGCCGTAAAGCCTCACGTCCTCATCGGCACATCCACAAAGCCCGGCAGCTTCACGGAAGAGATCGTCAAAGAAATGGCATCCCATGTCTCACGCCCCATCATCTTCCCCCTCTCCAACCCCACGTCCCTCCATGAAGCCAACCCCGCCGACCTCAACTCCTGGACCGATGGCAAAGTCCTCTTGGCGACTGGCTCGCCCTTCCCGCCCGTGACGCACAACGGCACCACTCGCGATGTGGCAGAGTGCAACAACGCGCTTGTCTTCCCCGGCATCGGACTAGGCGCCGTGCTCAGCCGCGCGCGCCTGTTGAGCGACAAAATGCTTGTCGCAGCCGTTAAGGCACTCAGCGCACAGTCGCCTGCGCTGAAGGACCCGGCGCGTCCGCTGTTACCGGATGTAGAGGATGTGAGGGAGGTGAGCGTTCAGATTGCGAAAGCGGTGGTGAGGCAGGCGGTTGAGGAGGGGTTGGCGACGGAGGAGGGCATTCCAGAGGATGAGGTGGAGCTTGATGAGTGGATCCGAGTGCAGATGTGGGAGCCGGTGTATAGACCGCTGATAAAAGTGGCGAAGGAGGCTGCGAGTAGAGATGCGAGTGGGGAGATGGGTATTGCTGGGTCAGCCGCGCAGGACTGAGAGTTATACGTTTCCTTTTAATTCACTAACGGCCTTTCATATTCATCTACAGCGTTCCAACTTGGACTTTGTCTGAGTCTATCACATATATCAGAAGTTAAATACCATTCCGTCGGTGAGACTGTTGCCGAATATTACACCAGCACAGTAACCCGATAATTACGTCCTACTCCGAGGAGATATATTTACATTAATTACTTGCAGCAGCTGTTGTGTCCAAGGAGCTAATTAAAGCTAAAGTTTGACGTCAATCCGCTAGCCCCAAGTCCGCGCCCTTTCCCCGAAATTCTAAACCAAGCGGTGGCAGGTGCAACCCAGAATCTGGCAAGCAGAAATCATCATCCGGGACACTCTGTGGCATAGCTTGTTCTTCGGGACTCACTACACATCTAAAAAGCGTCAAACATTTGTGTTGAAAGCAAAAACGATAACCCGGTGAACTCGGTGAGGGCGCCGACGAAGCTTTTGGCGTGGAACTACAAGACCACTTACCCCTGATTCGACATTTAGCCTTCACACTAAACGGTCTAATTATCATTATGACTCTGCTGGTGCCAATTAGCACCCTCTAGCTCTCAAACAATAACCACGAAATGGCGCTGACTCTATGAACCCCTTACTGACATCTCCGGCTACTGTGGTGAGCTGACAGAGATAGCTCAGTCACTTTGAAAATCACCGCCCTTAAAATGGTTCCGTTCTCACCTCCAGTGTCTATTCTCTTAACCTTTGCATTCTTGTTCAACATCATATGCGCTGAGCGACACCCGCACCTCGCCTTCTGGCCGTCCCAGGGCTTCGCATACTGTAAGGACTGATACAGTATCAAGATCGCCAAAGTAAAAACAATACAAACCTGGTCCTTACTTTGCTTCTAATAGCCGTGTATCCTCACCGCAGAAAGCTGCTCGTTACCCGGTCCGCAAAATCGCCTATCCCAACCGCCGACCAGGCCAAAGCCGCTGCGTCCAAGATGCCCACATGGAGGTCCGTAGCTGACAGGGCTATCACCAAAATTGTTGGCACTGGTGGAAGATCAAGCCCCCCCACTGTCACTGCTGCTGGGCATGTGGGTCCCTCCACCCGCACTGTGGCCAACCCAATTCTGAACGCAGCTCTCCTCGATGGGATCAGGCGCCATCAGTTCCGCACGGGTGAGAGAATGTCAAAATTTCTCACTGTCCCACGCGCCCAGGCGGCCCGTCTCTTTTACAATTTGATCAAGTACAGCGGTAGTATCATCCGCAATCCCAATGATCGACTTGATAGGAATCTTCCCGAATTCTTTGCCCGTGTTAGCAGCGGTAGGACGGAGCAGAGGTGGAGGGAGATGACCGGGGCGGAGCTTGAGGAGGTGGGGTTTTCGTATGGGGAGGATCTTGAGGTGTTGGAGATGCAGGGGATGAAGCTGTTGGGGTGGGTGGCTGAGGTGGAGGATGATGAGGAGACAGCAGCGATCAAGGCCCTGTGGGGCCCGGAGACTGCGGCTGTCCGCTCCACAGCACCGATGTTGTAACTAGTATTTGCGCTTAAGCCCAATCTATAATATACTCCTAATTATTACAAATAATAGGTTGTTTTGGGGGAGATAATATTATGAGGCGTAAGGGAAGCTCATAGAAAGGAAAGTAATGTGGACCTAACACGATCTCCGCCCTTGCTATCTCCGCACTCGCCTATCTCCACACTCGCTATCTCCCCACATGTTCCATATATGATAATTAGGTGACACTTTGGAGTGAGACCGACAGCATAAAGATGCTTCTTCTACCTTATAATCAACTATGACATAAATGTGCTGAAGGAGAACCTCTAATAAAATCATAATACCCGTATTTTCGTATAGGAAACAAAACCAAAATCACAGTTGAAACTGAAATAAAATGATGTCTAATGATCAAAAACATGGCCTCCAAGCGAACAAGCCTGCCCGGATAGAAACGAGGCTGTACATAAATGGAGAGAGGTAGGCGATGCTTTGGTTCCACTCCAAATTAACAAAAACTTACGGTTTCTAGTTTGTGGAATCCTCAGACAAAAAGACAGTCAAACCCTACTCTCCTGCAACGCATGATCTGGTTGCTGAAGGTTGGTTTCTGTTTGTTCACCGATAGCCAGTCTTATTCTGACATTTTGTAGTTTACGAAGCAAGTGTTGAGGACACCAACAAAGCGGTTGCCGCAGCCAAAATCGCCCAGCCAGCATGAGCAAAGCTTTCCCCAACGCAGCGTGGGGTACCTATGAAGAAACTTGCTGCTCTACTCCGCGCCCATCATAATGAGCTGGCTTACTTGGAAGCTGTGTCTATGGGGCGTCCCGTTAGCGGTTATGGTGACAGCTCCAAGGCCGCGAACCGGTTCGAATCCTTCGCTGAAGCTGCACACACTGCTAGAGGCTTTTCGAGTCTCAACACTACCGGGTTCGTTAACATGACTCTCAGGCAACCTTTCGGTGTTGTTGCGGCCATCATTCCATGGAATGTCCCTCGAATTGCCTTTGCGGGTAAGGCTACCCCTGCCCTTGCGGCTGGTAATACTGTTGTCCTTAAGAGTAGTGAAAAAGCTCCTTTGGCGGTACGTACAAATACATGAAGGATCTCTATCATTGGCGTGTTCTTTTATCTAACTATTGAGACTTTATAGTCACTCAAACTGGCTGAACTTGCCATTGAAGCTGGTTTTCCACCAGGAGTACTAAACGTACTTTCGGGTCATGGTCACATTACTGGCGCAACGCTTTCTCCGCATTTGGATGTCCGCGCCATATCTTTTACTGGGTCTACCAGAACAGGTCGCTTGGTCCAGACCGCGGCAGCACAATAGAGGGTTTCAGCTGTAATTGCATGGCATGATTGCATGCCGTAGATGGTGCGATCAGCGTACTCCCCTGTAGCCCCCCTACTAGTTGGCGCCACCATGCTGGCGCCAAACCTAAAGCATCTGTAAGTATGTCCTTTCACAGCATAAATATGCTGCGTAAGGACATAGCAAAGCATGTCTACATATAGTTTAGACTCATGAAGTAGGGCCTTAGCAAAGGCCCTACTTCAATAGCGTAGAATAGTAAATATAATAGCTATATACCTAATATGAATACAAATACCCTACAGTAGGTGTAAGGATGCCTCCTTACTCGGGGTAGTTGCGGGTAGTGTAAGGATGCCTCCTCACCACAACATTTAAGGGACTAGGGTCGGGGGTGTTACAGACTAGTTGCAACGTCATGTGTTAGGCACAAAGGCAATTATCTGAGTTAGACCCAATACGGATATTTAAGGGGTAGGAGGCTGTAAGCTCCCCCTTTATCTTTTTTATATCCTTTATAGTAGACCTATAGGATTGCACCAACCTATATCCGACTTGCACTCCTATATGCAACTACTTGTGATACAGTGCCTAATGTCCTTACATTATATAAAAAAGATCACGCCTACTAGGGACAGCTGTACTTAAATAATATCCTACACCTAAATGACTTAGGAGAACTGTTAAAACACTACCACACTAACTGCGACTCAGTGCCGTTTTAAAGTAGAGACCTAACAACTTTAAATAGCTGTAATTCCTAAGATCTTATAGATAGCTAGTAGATTAGGGTTTAATCCTATAGAGCAAGCTAGTAAAGTCACTAACACGTTAGTGCCAAATAGGATACGAGATCCTAAAGAACCCCCTTACACATAGAGGTAATTGTGAACAAGAGTGTTAATGGCTAAAGGCCCCTAGAAGTCAAACTCTTCTATATCAACTGCAACTTAATATACCTCTAAATTAGGATGTTGCGCAAAACGACATAAAACCTACTACCTAATAATGACAGTCAACTGCTACAAATGACAACTAGGCAGACTACTGCTACAGGCACAACTATAGGGCTATCTAAAAGCCCCCTAGATTAAATTGCAAACCTTAAGAGTAAGATGCAAGAGCTTAAAGCAATAATAGCCACCCTAGTAGCTAGCTAGACTAGAATACTGTCTACACTACTAGTAGCAGACGCCCCTATACGTACCATTAAGGAAGACAAAAACAAACTGCCTGTATTACTAATGCAAAACACGCCTAGCACCGTTTAACTGCCACCTATTAGTATTACTTAATCTCCTTTAATCCCAGCTCTACTATAACAATACACTAAGGACCCTTTAAATCATTATAAGAAATCCACCTTCTTAGAGAAAATCACACTACTAAGCAATAGGATAGAACATACCTTCATGTAATAGAGTGTGTCCATTTAGGACTAACTTATAGTTAATGAGGACTACTACCCTACTGACGTCTCTAGGAGAGCGTTAATATAGGGAACTACAACTAGCCTAGCGAAAAGATACCTAGAACCCTAATACCTATCTAATACGCATGGTTTCTAGAGCGCTAACGAAATGATGGACCTGTTAGGATTATACTACCTAATAGGCAACAAGACAGAATAGGCCTAGAACCTCTTTAACAACCTATAGATAGGAGAGAAAGGACACACAAATGAAACCTTCTTAGAGTTTAAAGCTTGCTTCTAAAGTGCAGCTATTATAGGACAGGTCATAGAGTTAGAATGGTTTTAGTATATGTAGAACAAGTTAACCCCTTAATTCTATAGCCGTGTGGTGATTATTAAAAATCAATAGAACGGCAACTACCACACTATAGTCTAAGAACTCACTGCATTTAACTAGGAACAATGCTAGAATAACGAGTTAAGCTTCCTGTCTAAGAGCATAGAGTTGAACTAACAAGGACCTACCTACTTAAGCTCATCTAGGTTCATGCCTGCTAAGCACAAAAGGATCTAACTAGTAAGGCCTATAAGAAGCCCTCTAGTCTCCTTTTAGAGGACTCCTTTTACACCTACTGCCCTAAAACTAGACATTGTAGGCTGTGTGCAGACTACTGTGCTGACTATGTCTAGGAACTGTTTTAAGTGTAGTAAGCTAGGCCATTTCTAGGACAAATGCCTACTTAATGCTACTGTTAAGGAGATTAACTAAAACGACCCTAAGATAGAAGAGTAATAGGAGGAAGCCATAGAACTCTAATTAGATGAGAACCTAGAGGAAAATGATGAGGCCTAGGTAAAGGAGTACCTACCAACTCCTAGCTAGAGCAAGGAACTCACCTTACCCTACCACTTGCACGAAACGTCCATTTAACATTTGGCACACTAGTTGGATGCAAATTGTAGGGATGCTGCAATCTACTATAAAGACAGACGCTGCGTAGGCAGACTCTTAATGGAGATTATAAAAGTGATAATTTTAGCCCTACCTAAAATGATCACTAAAACCCCCCTAAGCCTACCTTAGATCCTAGAGGTACCTTTCTTACCACTAGCAAAGCCTATACTAAGCTTTACGCTACTCTAAATCTACAAAATAGGTGCAAACGCCTTCTACTATAAGATGATGCAGAACGACGCTAAGTTCTTCTAGACTAGTATCTACGAGATTAATTAGATCATTTAGGAAAAAGAATTAGAAGAGGATGACAACATAATATCACTCATCTAGGAGAAGCTCCTGCCTGTGCACTAAAAGTATACTAACGTCTTCTCTAAAGCAGAATCTAATAAATTACCCCTGCACTATATATATGATCATAAGATCTAGCTAGAAGCGCTAGTGCCTAACGCATTCTCCCTGCTCTACTAGCAAGGAACTAAAGAGCTTAAGGCTACAAAGCAATACTTGTTAGAGAACCTAGAGAAAGGCTTCATCATTAACAGTAATAGCCCCTTTGCGTCCCCTATACTCTTCATTAAAAAAGCAGACAGCAAATTAAGGTTCTACATTAATTACCACAAGCTAAACGGCCTTACCTGCAACGATCTGTACCCTATACTACGCATTAACAAATTACTTAGCTAAGTGTTAAAAGCTAAGATCTTCACAAAGCTAGATATTAGGTAAGCCTTTTACTACATACAAATGCACCCTAACTCTAAAGAGTATACTACCTTTCAGACTTGCTATAGGTCTTACAAGTGCAAAGTGTTGCTGTTTAGATTAACTAACGGCCCTATAACCTACTAGAGGTGCATGAACAACGTTCTAATGTCATACTTAGATGATTTCTATACGGCTTATCTTAACAACATTCTCATATACTCTAAGGACCCTACAGAACATATTAGGCACGTACATAAAGTCCTTTAGAGGCTCTACGACACTAGACTATAAGCTGACATTAAGAAATGCAAGTTTAACGTTACCTATACAAAGTACTTAGGTTACATACTAACCACTTCTGGTGTAGAAGCAGACCCTAATAAGATTAAACCACTTTGCAACTAGATTCAACTAACCACTGTCATAGGTGTGAAGTCTTACCTAGGCTTCTGTAGGTTCTACTGCTAGTTCATTCGTAACTTTAGAAAAATAGCAAAGCCCCTTACCACTATCACCAGCCCTTTAAAACTGTTCCTATAGACTAACGAATGTAAGAACGCTTTTAAAGAGTTGCAACAACAACTCCTAGCAGTATAGGCACTACACTACTTTAACCCTAAATTGCTTACGAAGTTTAAGACTGACTCTTTAGATGGAGTTGTTGCTAGTGTGCTATTATAAGAGCACCTAGATAAGCTCTAGTACCTAGTAAGCTTCTATAGCCACGTCCTTACTAGCCATAAGATTAACTAGGAGATCTACAACAAGGAACTCTTTGCCATTGTGAAAGCGTTTGCAAAATAGAGGCCTAAGTTGGCCTTAGTACAATACTGAGTTGACGTTTACACAGACTACTGCTTGCTTAAGTACTTTATGATGACAAAGGTTCTCACTACAAAGCAGGTGTAGTAGATAGAGCTACTATCTAACTTCAACTTTTACATTATGTATATAGTAGGTAAGAATAACCAGAAGGCTGATATTCTAAGCTAAAGAGACTAAGACCTTATAATGCAACAGAAAGTTAAGTTAGACAGTCATGTGAGGGTGTTACTTAGCCTAGCCTGCCTACACCCCTGTATTAGCACTAAGTTAGCTAATAGTTACATAGCATTAATCAACGCCATAGACACTATAACAGCAACAATGCCCTTTGACCTAATAGAAGCACTATGCGCTAACAATAAGAAGTCGTTTACTAAGACCTATGTTAGGCAACCCTTACTAGACAGGTTTGCTCTAACTGACTGACTTCTCCTATATAGGGGGCGTCTGTGTATGAACTGTTACACTAAGTTATGCACAAAACTTATCTAGGAGGCGCATGACTAAGTGTTAACAGCACACCTAAGCAGTAGGAAAACCTATTAGCTGCTGGCCCTAAAATATCATTAGGTTAGGATAGAAACAGACTGCTTACAGTATGTACGTAATTGCGTAACCTACTGCCTCTTACACACTAATGTCACAAAGTAATAGGGTTTCCTACACCCCTTACCTATGCCTAACTACCCTATGCAACACCTTATGATGGATTTTAAGGAGTTCCTAAGGGACAAGCATGGGTACAACAGCATCCTGGTGTTTATAGACTACCTTAGTAAGACTTTAGTAACCATACTATGTTATAAGACTACAGATGCACAACAAATGGCACAGCTGTTCATTAAGTGGATTTACTAATTCAGGCACACCCTAGTCTTAATCATTAGTGACTGTGGACCCTAATTTGTGTCGTCCTTTTAGCATAAGTTCTACTAGATCATTAGCGTTAAGATTAAGCTGTCAACAGCTTATTATAAGCAAACTAACAGGCAGACAGAAATCATGAACTAGTATATTAATTAGAGACTGCGCCCATTTGTATCCTATTACTAGGACAACTAGAGTGAGCTCATCCCTATTATAGACTAGGTCTAGTTAACGCTTCCCTATGCTTTAATTAGCATGACCCCCTACTAACTTAAGTACAGAACAGATCCCTGTACTAGCTAGGACTAGAATACCCTATAGGGGACTACCCTATAGGAAACCCTCAATTAGGGTAAAGCTAGAGTAGTGGCTAATTAAATGCACACTGCCTAGGTCATAGCTAAGAGCAATATGGCTAAGGCTTAAGAGGAGATGTCAAAGTACGCTAATTAACGCTAAAGGGCTATTAACTAGAGCATTAAGGACTAGGTTTACCTCTTAATAAGGAATCTTAAGAATACCTGCCCTAGCTGTAAGTTAGGACAGCAATGGGTTAGACCCTATATAGTGCTAGAACAAGTAGGCTATACATTCTGGCTTTAGCTACCTAGTAGTTCTTAAATACACGATGTGTTCTCACTAGACGTACTAACTAAGGCACTAAGCAACCTCTTGCCTAGGCAAGTATTACTAGAGCCTAGCAGCGAAGTCATTAACAGCCTAGAGGAATGGTAAGTTAAGAAGATCCTTGCTATAAGGCTTTGCTACTAGCAACTATAATACTAGGTGAGCTAGGTAGGATTTGACCCCAACCTAGAGTAGTATCCCATAGTGAATTTTAAGAACTCTCTGCTTAAGCTTTAAGAATTCCACACAGAATACCTAAACCTACTAGGACTGCTAAAGGACTTACCTAGATAGATTATAGCATGTAAGACAAGCAAGCTAAGCTACAATTACGAAAGGAACAGCAAGGTAGGAAGAACAGCATCGTTGCTACCTATAACACTAAACTAAGTACCCTCTAAGCTAGGGCACACTTAGAACTGCAGTCCTTATAGAGGCTACCCTTCCTAAACGTCTCACTAGCTTTACAACAAGCAGCTACCACTATAAGAGACGAAGGGTTAAAGTGACCCTATGCGAAAGACTACGCCTGAGTTCCCTCTAGCATAGGGCCTACTCACCTAATGGTAGAGCTGCCACTGTTTCCCTCCTCCTCATCCCCCTACCCCCTCTTCCTCTTCTTGCTAGTATAGGGCACTGCTACAACAGCCCTAGCTAGCTTCCCTACTGCCTTCTCCACCTTAGCCACTGCCCTAGCCACAAAGTTCACCTCCTTCCCTACTATTATAGTGGATTTATCCACTGCCCCTAGTAAGGAGGCAGCATAGGTCTGCTCTATAAGGAGCTTCCCTATATCCTCCTTTAGCCCCACCACTGCTGTAGTAAGGCCCTACCTTAGAGTTAGACCTAGAATAAGAACAACAGAGAAGAAAAGACTTACCTTAATGGCAGAGACGAGGGCCTAGCCCTAGAGATACATTGCACCCTCAAAGGGGGTGCAGAGATCCAGCATGCTACTAGTAGCTAAATTAGCTACATAGACAGCTTCTTCATAAGCCGCCTTAATAGCAGTAGGGTCCTTAGGGTTAGCTAACTTAAGGTTGACAATTGTCTAGTATTCCTCCTTAAGGAACTAGGCCAGCTCCTAAGACAGTTAGCAATAGCAGCTAAACATAAGAGACTCCTCTAGGAACTCACTAGGATACATAGAGCTTTCTGCTTAATGTAGTACTTGCACTTTAAGCTCTTAGAACTCTAGACGCAGTTGTAGGCCAGGACCCTATCCTTTAACTTTGCTACGCAGCACACACATCTTATATAAATTTAGCAAAAAGCTGCCATAAGTGCCCTAGGGGGTGTTAGGAGAGTCATTGTAGCAGATATCATACTATACAATCCATTAGCTAAGCCTAAACTGTTATCACCTATGTGTTAACACATGATCATCACCTACTCGTTTGTCTAGGTTGTTTTTGTTCCTATAAAAACACTTAATTAGTATATAATATACAAACAGATAGGGCCACGTACTAGTCTTAGAGGGGGGGGGTTGTGGGCGTTGTAGTGGAAAAAGAAGCTTTAAATTATAGGCAGACTTAGCTGCTTCATAACAACAGCTTAGAACAATGAATTTCTAAGATGGATTAGCAAGCGCATAGTAACTTAGAAAATCACAACGCTTAACACTACAACTAGATACTATATAGTGTTAACTTAGACGTTCGTTTTCACTAATTATCCTTTATAGTAAACAAAGCACTGCAACCTACCCTACAAACGCGTTTAGTAACATAATCT
Organism: Pseudogymnoascus sp. 03VT05; assembly: GCA_001662645.1. Lineage (NCBI taxonomy): Eukaryota > Fungi > Ascomycota > Leotiomycetes > Thelebolales > Thelebolaceae > Pseudogymnoascus > Pseudogymnoascus sp. 03VT05. Next base: position 81,293 of record KV459402.1, read on the forward strand.
TTAAACAAAGACCGCCTAGACTGTCCTAACCCTTAGATACCACTTAGTTGGCATATAGAACCACGCGCTTTAAGGACAAAGCCCCTTCTTAAGAGGGGGGGGGTAATGTAAGGATGTCTCCTTACATAGGGTACATTTGGACCTATAGGGCAGCGCGCAGCACTAACACTACAGGGTGGCAGTGTAGGAGTTTAAGGGTTAGGGTAGATTTAGGTGACAGACTAGAGTAGATCTATAGGCATGCTAGGCTTAGCTAAGTTGGACCTAATACAGATACTTAAGGGGTAGGAAGCCTTACGCTCCTCCTTCATCTTTTTTGTATCCTTTATAGTAGACCTATAGGATTATACCAACTCATATCTAACTTGCACTCCTATATGCAACTACTTGTAATATAGTGCCCTGTGTCCTTATACTATATATAGTTAGTAAGATATTAGTAGAGTAGGAAGGGCTTACTATAAGATTTACTAGGTCTTCTTTAGGCCCTAAGCATTAAGGTTAAACTTAAACTACTTATACTTATAAGTAGCTTAGTAGTAGTAGTAGCATTCCTTTTGCTATTAGTAGGGTGGGGCAGGTATATAGCAAACCTAGGTGTTATAGCCTAAATGCTATTGCTAGCTACACTAGTAATGGCACTCTTGTCTAAGTAGCTAGATCTAACAAGGCTTACATATCATTAGTAACATCTTCTCCTTATCTTAAATTCGTTAGGTTGCAAACCTAGAATTAACGTATGCTAGAAGGCGTTTAGTTAGCCTCTAGCAGCAGGAACCCTCTAGTAACAGGAACTCTCTAGGTTTAGGAACATAGTAGGGTAGGGGATGCTATACCTTACCACGACATTTTTAGGAACTCTAGTAGAGGTGCAAAAAATGGGAACGCTGTCTGTAGATTATAGAAGGTATTAAGAGTGTAGATAAGCTTAAGGAGATGAGCTAGTATGTTTTGTTGTTAATGTTAGTAGAGTGCTTAGACGACACTAGTAAGGCATGCTAAGCAAAGACCTTTAATTTACTATTCACTAATCCTATTGTAACATTTAATAATACAGCTTAGGAAAAAGAAAAGCATCTAATTGCTAGGCTACTCTAACTATGCACGCTCTAGCATTTCCTATCTAAATGGAAGAACGCTACATACTATAGGCGCCCCTCTACCCTAAAAAACGTTGTCTAAGCTAGCACATTCTATAATTAGCAAGACTCTAGAAACGGGGGCGCGCAGTCTATGTTTAGGCATTAATATTATATCCAAATGCTCTACTCTATCTAAGTTTTTAACTAGCTTCTATTAAGCAGTAAGGTATATACTTTCTATAAAGCGTCTATAAGAATAGTACTAATTAGATTATAGTATGGCACTAATCATGTAATATACATTTGTTTTACAGACGTTTTAAGCTGTACAGCTGTCTACATTAATAGTGAAAGGTACAGGCAGGAAGTTTCAAACCTTAACGCTAGGTAATATAGTTGTACTATAGGTGTCTCTATATAGGAGCCTACGACTCTATTTCGTCTATGTAGATAACTATCTCTTATTATTTACTTCTAATTAGCAAAGGTAGGGTGAACATCTGTTGCTTCTTAGCGTTTCTTAAGGTACATTTAAATACTTAAAGGAATTTCCCACTAACATTACCTAGTGATAATCCCTAGTTATGTTACTCTACTTACATAGTCATTAGTAGCGTAGGCAGTAAGGCTAATAACAGACATTAGAGAGTTCTTAAGCTTAACCCCCTATTTAACAATCTAAAAAACCTCCTTCCTCCGAATAGAATCTAGTCAATTCCCCTGTAAGTTTAACATAGCCATTAACTGCTAGTGTTATAGACAATAGCCCTAAATAATTAATACAGGCCTTCTCTAGGGCAGTGTAAGGACACAGGGCACTGTATCACGAGAAGTTGCATATGGGAGTGCAAGTTGGATATAAGTCGGTGCAATCCTATAGGTCTACTACGAAGGATACAAAAAAGATAAAGGGGGAGCTTACAGCTTCCTACCCCTTAAATATCCGTATTGGGTCTGACTCGGCTAATTGCCTTTGTGCCTAACAGTGACGTCGCAACTAGTCTGTAACACCCCTGACCCTGGTCCCTTAAATGTCGTGGTGAGGGGGCATCCCTGCACTACCTGCAACTACCCCGAGTAAGGAGGGATCCTTACAGGCAGTTCATCCTCTTATAGTAGCTAGTTCTCACACTCTACTATATCTATTATAATATTTATCCCTACAACTACTAAGTTGACCTCTAAATGTAGTTGAAAATTAATAGGTTAAGACAACTTCTTTGAAAATATATAAATAACTAGTTCTTTAGGTTTTAGACAGATAGTGTCTAGGGTAAGACAAAGCATTAGTTTTTCTTTAACTCTATATGTATAGAACATAAGCTAAGGCTTATAGACAGAAAGGGCTTCTCTACAAGATTCTCTGCAGATATATAGTGCTTCTAGAGGATTAATGCTCTAGAGGTGGAAGGTCAAAGGCTGGTTGTCGTCTCCGATAAGATTTATTTAAATGAGGTAGAGGCCTAGAAGAGAGTGCTACTATACTTTGTTTTGAAGCTCCTAAGGAAGCGTCGAAAACTAGCGAAATTCGAATGGCTGGTGTGCATCAGCTAGCCGATTGTGTTCCTTTTAAAGTTCGCCTTGTATGTCTAATAGAGTTATAAGTGGACGCAGTAGGTGTGACATCATTCGACGTCTAGACAAAGTTAAACATATCACTTAGTAGAAGCAACTATTACACTTACACTTAGGATAGTGACAGTATTAACCCGCAAGAATTGTCCATCTTTATTATTTGGGAGCTCGGAAGGGTAGAAAGCTAGGAGGAATGATTATCGATCAAAATGAGACGAACTTATAGGTTGTTGTTCTAGCGGCCGCATCGCTGACGCGCTAGCTTGCGTGCCGCACGTCCCATGGGCAAATCTATCACTTCAACCTAGTAGTAACTAATTATATACAGTGGCGGAAGCAAAACTAGCATGGGACGGAATGGTCTGAGGACAGCCATAACCAGTATGGTCAACTTGTAGGTGGTCTGCAAACGCCACCCCAGCACATTCTGAAGGAAATTCTTAAACCATGTATGCTAATTTATCACTTCAACCTGATATATATTAAAGCCGCGTATAGTTCTCTGACTGCTTTGAAAGCTTGAGATTAACTGATGCAACGACTGTGTTGATTTAGCTGCAAACATCACTATTCTCATCCTCAAGCTATCAGCGACAGTTTGTCATGCATGGTCTCACTCGCGCTTGTCCTCAGTTGCAATTACCCTCGTTCGCACCTGCCTTCATTGGTACTTGTCCTCAGTCGCACCTGCCCTCAGTCGCTCTTGCCTTCATTCGCAACTACCGTCATTCACACCTGCCGTTACTCGCACCTGCCCTCAGTCGCACCTTCCCTCACTAAACCCCACACAAACGCCATCACAAGCAATAAAAAGACCACTTAGTGCCGTTCCTTCGTCTTTCACATTAAAGAGGGGAATTCTATGGGTTTCTCCGCTGCCCCGCGCAGCAAAACGCTCCCTATCTGTCCGTCTGTCTGAGAGCAGAGAGGAGAGAAGCATGATATCCGTCCGTTCCGTTCTCGATCCCTTTCTGCCTGGCGCCCTCCCGCCATATATATAGAGTAGAGCGTACTAAATACTGTACAAATACACACAAAGCCCCTTCCTGGTATTATAATCCCCAACTCCCCCATCCGTGAACGTCGTAAAATAACACCTGTGAAAACCAGCAAAACATTCCAGCGCCCCGGTCCCATAAAGTTGAGTTAGTTGGCCATCCCATAGAGATTGACCCATATGTGCCTCCGTCTCCAACACTCGTATATTTTGTACAAATACGTCCCCACGAGGACGATCACTGCTGACCCGGCCCCCAGTTCGACCAATCATGGGTTTCCTGAAACATCTGCATCTCCGGCGAAGTGCCTATAAACGGCATAAAGGTGTTCAGGTCATCAGTCGTGAACTCCATACCCTCGCTAAAGGCAAAGATGTCAATATCCATATCATTCGGAAGCAGGCCACCACCGAAGTCCGCCGCGGGCGGGAACCACTGATTCGCAAGGTCGGCGGGGTTGCCGGTGCCCGAGATGTCAGTGGTGGCAGTAGTAGTCGTCGAGATAGACGCATTGTGCGTGTACGACGAGTCTTGGGCGGATGAAGGTGAAGGGTTGCTGGGCGAGGTGTTGCTGGTAGCAAGGTACGGGCCGGCGCCGGCGGAGAACGGGTACCAGGGTCCGTTGGGGTCGCTGTGGTCGGCGGCGTCAGGCGCGGGTCGAGAGGAGCGACGGTTGCGCTCGGCGACGTTAGTCCTCTTGCCCTTCTTCTGAGGCGGGCTTTGATTTTGCTCCTCGAGAGTAGGTTTGCCATGGCCGTTCATGACGAGGTTCAGCAGCGGCGCAATCAGTTGGGCCGCTCCTAGCCCTTTGCCAGTCTGGGGCATAACGTTGGTCAAGCGCTGCTGGTGGTACATTGCCACCTTGAGGACGATCTGGAGGAACTTGCTCGCAGCGCGGTATTCGGTGATGCGCTTGAGACGGGTAACTGCCATTCGGAGATAGTGATCTATCTTGAGCGAATCGGCGTCGAGGATCTTCCCGAGCTCGGAATCCGGAAGGCTGGCGTTGGCGTACATCTTGATCAGCAATACCATGCCGTATGACATGCGGACAAAGTTGATAACGGGGTAGGATCTAATAACGTCGTCGGGCTCGCTAAAGAAGGCGTCGAGGAGGAGATGGGCGGACTCGATGACGGTCATGATAGCGCTCGCGCTCGCCATGGAAATCGGACTAGACTTGGTCCCGATATCAATCAACTCCTCTGGTTGGAAACCATCGACATTCTTGACCATGATGGCATATTCCTGCAATATGATTTTGTTCATGTAGTAGTGAACTTCCAGAGTAGCTGACAGATGTACAGGATCTATAGTCTTGCGAAATTCCTCGAGCCTATTCTCAAAGCCCTTCAGGGTCAGCTGCACCCGCGGATCAGACATCTCTACGCGGCTGGACAGGTCGTCAAAGGCGAATACGGCTGCACTTTCCTCGGTAATGTGCTGTATCTTCGACCATACGATGAGAAGCTTGTCCGACGGGAGCGCATAAGGAGAGTTGGTAAGGTAGTCAATGCATCCCTTGGTGAATGCGGAGAAGGCAAACATATTCGGTCTGCGCAGTGACATTGACACACTACCTCGAGTTAGCAACTATCATTTATCGGTCATTTCTGAGAAAATACCTTGCACAAATCAAATAACACCCCAGGTGCGTCCTCTTGCTTTCTAGCACCAGTAGCTCCTGGCGCAGGAGTCGAGCCGCCTCAGGGTCTGCGGGTGATGGGTTGATGTCTTCCATGTTCGAATGCGATTGCTGCGCGGGGGGCTTTATAAAGTTATCCGCAACAACAGTTGGCCATTGGTACTTTGAAAAGGGCCCTGGCATATCTGGCTGACCAATATCCAGCGACATTGATGCTGCCATGTGCACATACTGGTAGAACTTGAGCGTTCTGAAGTCATTTGGTGGATACAGCCAAATGCATGTCAGCAAGAACGCTTGCACGAGCTCGAGCGATTTGTCGGAATTAAGAATGTATCGTTCTGCGAAAACGTGTAGGAGTTCTTCGTGCAAAGTGATATACATGTTGTGGTCCTTCAGGCCTGCAGCAGCAGCCAAGATAGTGAGGAAAAGTATTGGCTTCGACGAGCGAACAGACTCGGCTGTCTGATCCGGGCGGAAGGCGACTATTGGGCAGTGCACTATCATATTGTTGACGTAGTGATCGAAGTACTCCTGTGCCACGTCCAATCCGATCAGGTCGCGCTCGATCACGTCTGGCGTCCTCTCTCCCGTGTCAGAGGTCTCGCCGTCCATGTCGCCAGGTCCGCAACCCCAGCGAGGTTCTTCCATGGGTTCTTGGAAGGCGCCGGGCTCCATTCCCAAGTGGGGTATGGGCGCCTTCTTCAGAAACCCCGAAATCTCCTCGTTTTCGTCCAGCGTGTGCATGGAGCCCTGATTCGATTCTCCCGAGGGCGACTGCTTGCTCTTGCTCAGCAGCGAGCGCATGGCACGCACCTCCCTCTCGAGCTCAGCAACCCTGGTGTCCGTCCTCTTCCTCGGGCGCCTCTTCTGGGGCGCGGCATAATGGCAGGTGCGTCCGTTCTTCGTGCAGCGCTGACATCGTCCGGTGGTAGGGTCGAGAGAGGGCAGGCAGCGCACTTTGAGGAGCCGACACGGCTCACAGGCCCGATTGACATGCTCGGGTTTTTTTGGCGCCGAGTCGGGTGTCGTCTGGGTTGGTGGCACAGTAGACATCGTCGGCGCTAGATTCATAAATTTGACATCTGATAAGATCTTAGCAAATTCCTTAGTAAGTGCCGCTTGTTACGGAGTTCTTTTTGCCTCCTGCCTTGCTCTTGGCGCCAGTTCGCCTGTGTGGCAAAGAGTGAGGAGGATCGGAGCGGGGTGTAAGAAAGATACGGGGACAGGGTTTTTGGAGGATAAGGCATGAGTAATAAAGGTGTCCATACGGTGTCCAAGTTATACACAAGGTGCGAAGTCAAAACAGGAAGATGACCGAGCGTGAGACGGCCCCGCCTTCCTCGTTAGTAGGTAGAATGGTAGATAAAGTAGATAGAGTAGATAGAGTAGCAGAAAAGTATAGAGTATAGTGTATAAAGTACGAGTACGAGCAGAACTATAGGACTATAGCACTGTAGAGTACTCTCCTGTTGTGTTTACTGCGGTGTTTTCTGTAATATTTCCCGTGTATTCAGGGTAATCAGATTCAGATTCAGTGTGTATGCACGCCAAGCAGGTCTGTCATGGTGGGAGTCATCCAGTCATCTTCCCCAAGGCACCTTTCTAGACTCGTCGTTGACGTTTTCGTTGATGCGTCAGCAGAACGCGCTCATAGCGGCTTGGCGTTAATTATACGGTGGATACGGCGGAAGGCGGTTGGTTGGGCGTGAATGGCGCTTTGCACGGGGCAGATGCTGACCCGAATTGACGAGGGTTGGTACACTGTGGTAGCGTTAATTGGGGGGGCTGAGCACAGTGGCATCACGTGACTTCGCATGTCCAGACGAGTGAAAGACCATGCGGTATGACGCGGCGGTCAGGTACGAGGAGGTACGCACCTTCCTGACGTCCTTGGTGACAGGTGTCATCTCCGTGTTAGAGTATAGCATTCCGTATAAAGTAATTGCAAGCCATATTCAACCAACCTTGTGCATCTGACGCGCGGATTTTCCCGCTATCTGGCTGCCTGTTGCTGCGTGACGACACACAACTTCGGCTCTAATCTGCACATTTCCAAAGGGAGAACAACACCACGAATCGGATTCAACTGATCCGACGTGCGCCACTCGCTATTCGGCCTTCGGATACCGGATAATTAAGGATAATTAGATGCAGTGAATGAATCTGCATTGGCATCGGAGAATAATTCTGACGTGGGGAAGAATGTGAATAAAAATCTTACTTAATATTTTAAATATATAATTATTGAAAAATAGTAAAAATATAACCTATTCGAGATTTGCTATCCAGTGACCCTTTCACACCCACCAAATCTGTCTAATAACTGCATATGGGATCTTACAAAGCTTATCTCGAACAGGGCCTCGATCTGTGCCCAAAGATATACCTCCAAGAAGACCCAGACCCTCCGCCAGATGATGCCAGTAGACAGTTTGCTTATGAGAGAGGAGCTTCCTCCAGAAACCCCACTCATGCTAGTCAAGATACAGAGTCTGCTCGCGACTATATAGCTACTTCGAGCATCCCCACTCGTGCCAGTGAAGATACAGAGTTTGCTCGCGACTATGTAGCTTCCTCGAGCATCCCTACCCGATCCAGCCAAGACACACGGTTTGCCCTCACGACCCCCTCAAGCAACCGCACCCAGGCTAGCCAAGACTTACAGATCACTCCCGACATTTTCCCAGCTTCGCCGAGCAATCCTACTCGCCCCAGTCAATATTCAGAGCTCGCCCGCTCAATTACCACCAACTCCAGTCATGACAGCCAAGGCGATCTGACAACCTCCTCCAACAACCTCACCCCATCTATCCCCCGCTCCAACCCCCTGCCATCCCACCCCTCCCATCTCCCAGATCCCCAGCCCCTACATTCCCAGAGCCTCAATCTCAAAGACCGCAACCCATCACCACCCCCCGCGCCACCACAGCCACAAGGCCCCTGTCCCCCCTGCGCCAAACGACTGTGGTCGAAAGTTCTCCGCGCGCCGCCACCTCCTGAACCTCTAAGCCCACGCACCCCGGGACTATGGATAAAAGTCCTCTGTTCGTCCACAACCCCACCGCCTGCGCCCGACACCATCGAATCCGAAGCCCCAAAACCTCACGGGTTATTCACCAGAAGACGAAGATCATCCGTTCCTCTGTTGGATCTACCGCCTGCTGAGTTACTGCCAAAGGTAACAGAAAAAGAGTGCAAGCAGGAGCGTAGGCAGTCCTCCCCTATGCTTGTGTCTGCGCGCACTGAGACCTGGCCTCCCAGAACCCGTCAAAAGTCTCACGATCCTCCATTCCCCAACCACCCAGATCCAGACACCCAAACCACTGTATCCCACTTCCTCCCTCGCCTGGTCCATTCCTCCTCCCCACACCCCCAAACTCCCATTCACACACCTCCCTCCCCCTCCACCCCTTATCCAGCCCCCTACTCCCTTACCACCAAGCAGTACGACAACGCCTCCCTCTCCTCCCTCCAACAAAACCTAACCTACACCTTCACCACCCCCACCCTCCTCCTCCAAGCCCTCACCCCCCCCACCCCCGGCCACTCCAACAACGCGCGACTCTCCTACCTCGGCCGCCGCGCCATGGAGCTTGTGCTCTGGGAATCATGCTACACCCTGCGCCTCTCCGAGCGCGCGGCAAGGGAAGCGGTGGCGAGGGCGTTGGGGGTGGAGATGTTGGTGGGGGCGGGGTTGAGGTGTGGGTTGGGCGCGTTTGTTGGGGGGAGAGGAGGGGATTTGGCGGGGGAGGTGAGGAGGGGGGTGTTGGCGGTGGTGGGGGGGGTGTATTTGGATGGTGGGGTTGGGGGGGTGAGGAAGGTGATGGGGGGGTTGGGGGTTGGGATTGGGAGGGGTAGGTGAGTGGATTGGGGGGATTGAGGGGGAAAGTTAAGGGGACGAGTGTGCAGGATACTGCTTGTAGAGTTTGTAGACAATTCAAACTGTTTACATGGAATCTGGAAGTTCTAACAAGAGTGCGAGACTCATTGGGCAAAGTGTGCGGGATAGTGGGATTCTGGGAAAAATAAAACAAGTAAAATAGTAGAACAGGTGAAATATCAGGACCAACCAGTAAAAATACTTCTCCTATCATTCTTCATAATCCTCAATCACCGATTGGAACGAATGGCAGCACGAAATGCTGTCGCGACATGGGCGTGATGGCATGTAGTTGAGGAGGAGGGTCGGGTGACTAAGTAATTACCTCAGCTGAAACCGCCATCCACCAATAGAAGCGACGGATTCCTGATAACTAATGCATTATGTCAGCCTAAATGGATGACTCAGCTGGACAAGCCCCCTACAACAAACATCAGGGTCCAGAAACTTCAATCCATCGATATATCCGCCAATTACCAAAGGGTATCCGTATATCGTAGGATTATGATAGCCCCTAGACATACTCTGTCCCTCGTTGAGCTGATGTTGAGGGTGTCTTCTCACCCCGAAAAAATGCCTCCCCTCTAACTGCCCAGACGACGACAACACATCGTGAACATGAACGAAGGGGATCATCACACAAGACGGTTGCAACCTCAAGAATAATAGATAGATATGGAAATGCATAGACATCAAAAACCCCTGAATTTCACACTGGAAGCTTCCATCTCAGCTGTGATATGCACCACTACAGCATTTTACGCCTTGCAGGTGACAAGCGGCTTGCACCCTGTCTGTCCCATGCACGGACCACTCATAACCTCGAGATATCTCATATTTTTGGTCGTGATAAACTTCGAGTGTGTCAAGGCTCCCAAATCGATGCTGAAAACCGACACGAAAACGGGGTGGTAGCCAGGGCCACAGGAATCGCTTAGGAGTCAGATATGTCGGGGGGGGGGAGCATGGTGGCTGTTCTGATAATTGGAATGGTGGATTCCTATTGGTCAGTAACACTCGCTTCGCCCGAATATCAGACTTCTCTTCCTCATAAGACCTGTTCTCCCCCCCCCCTTCTCCAACTTCTTTCTTCCTTCCTCTATTATCAGACACTCATCCATATCTATCCATACTTGATCACTAAACTTTTCCCAAGTTTACCGGACACTTTTCGGGCCGTGGCACGTCTTTCGGAAGTGATAACCTTCGGTACCCTCCTCTGGACACTGGTACCCTTGATCTGGTCACCCAGGCACCCAACCCCGCCCGTAGTTTACCAGTGCCTCTCATCAATTTCATCAACCACCGCCCACCACAACGACTTAACATCAAAGAGTCATCACTTTTATAATGTCTCCATCCAATATGAGTACTTCATCCAGCTCACAGTCGTCCAAGACGGCTATCGGCACCCCCAGAGCCCACCACCGCTCCTCACCCTCGCTTACGCCCGAGCTGGCCTACAAGGTCGCCGGCTGGCTCGAGACACAACCGCCCGTGTCTACCTACCAGCCCATTGGCGTCGACAGACGCGGTGAGAAAGCATCCTCCTCCACCTCGTCGTCGTCGGGCAAGAAAAGTGTCCACTGGACACCCGACGTCATTGACAACGAGAAAAAGCCTCGTCGTCGCCGCAGAAGCAAGCGCTCGGGTGAGAAATCCTCCTCGTCCAAGTCGCGCGTGCGGCAGTCAATGCCAATGGCGCCTGAGCCACCGAGGGCGCATGCGCCGCCGCCGACGCCGCGGTTCCATCGTCTGCCGACGCCGGACTCTTCGGATATTGAGTGCGAGGAGTTCTGCTACTGCTGCAGAGAGATTGTGGGGAGTAAGATGGAAGTCCAAAGTATGACATTTCCTCTTGCTTGCGTTACTGCTTGCTGACTGTGACAGTGGCTGCTGCCAAGTCTCATATTGTGTCTGTCAAGCAGAAGACGCGTAGCAAACATTGAGAGAGTGGATTTTTGCAATGATTATGATGTGATGAAATGCGGTAATGGCTCTTATGGCGTTTGGGGAATTGCGCAGGTCAATCTTTCACACTTGTGGTTTTTCCTGTTTGTTGCACTTGCACTGATCACGGGATTTGAGAATCCCCCCCGACGAGCTGGACTTCTCGCGTGGATGGGTAGCAGGACTTGAATATTTTGGCGTTTGGATCTTATTTAAATACCCCTGAGAGTCTTATAATGAATGGAAATATTTTGCAAATAACAGAAATGAAAATATGAGAGTAAACGTAGGAAAACAGGTGAACTCATACTCACCAAGCTTGTTGACTGTGTGCACTGGAAATGGATGCTTGGCAGCATCAAAACCTCAAGTCCCGAATATCGGGCCGGCCCCAAAATATTTTATAGGTCCGACCGAGTATCCCGGAATCAATATAGCTTCTGAACATAAATATATGATCATTTTAGACTTCAGAGCGTTGCGCGTCGACTTTTCAGGGGTTGTCATTCATGGCATGTCGTTGAAAGAGCAGTTGTTGCTCATATCATTAAGCGAGCCGACGCGCGCTATGGGTCTAGCGCTGCCGAGCAGTACGTCGCATCGGATAAAAATTGGGACCTCAAATATAAGGCACGGCTTGTTATCGCTTACCCGCGGAGCTGGCACGGACATGGGACTCCGCCATCGGTTCCCCTCCTCCACCCCGCCATTTAAGAGAGCTCCAAACAAGAACAGCACAACTTGCATTCAACAACCAATTTTTAAACCATAATACCCAAATAAACTCGTACTTTACAATCACATCTTTCAAAATGTCTGGACAGGAGATCATCTACACCGATAAGGCCGCCTTCCGTAAGCTACACCCTTATCTCCCTTAACATAACCTCAACCTCAACCTCAGCCCACCCACAGCCCCTCCAATCCCCTCCAATTACCCCGAATTCCCTCCTCCAACTACCTCAATATGAGCTCAGAACCCCGTACTAACCTCCTCTCAGCTGCGGGCCCTTACTCCCAAGCCATCAAGACCGGCACCACCATCTACTGCTCCGGCCAAATCCCATGCACTGCCTCCGGCGAGATCTTCACCCAGCCCACCTACACCATCGCCCAGATGACCGAGCAATGCTGCACTAACCTGTCTAACGTCCTCGAGGCCGCTGGATCCTCCCTCAAGAAGGTCGTCAAGGTCAACGTGTTCATCACCACCATGGACAACTTCGCTGAGATGAACGGCACCTACGAGAAGTTCTTCTCCCACAAGCCGGCCAGGAGCTGTGTTGCGGTTAAGGAGCTGCCAAAGGGCGTCCCGGTTGAGATTGAGTGCATTGCCTTGGTTTAAGGAGAATAGGCTATGAGGAAAAATCTGGAGGGGAAAACGCGTGGGGTTGGGGAATGGAAAATGGGATACTCTGTAGATGTATAGAAATATGCCTCGGCATGGAGATTAAAAATAAATGTATCCAATCTCGCTATGGCAAGTTTTACATGCTGTAATGGGGTAATTGGGCCTTCGAGGTGTAATCGGGTGCTTGCCGGTAAATAAATCCTCCATATATGGCCCTTGCCGATATACGGCCCGGTTAAAACCGAAGTGGAAGAGTAAGTAAGCATGCGGCTGGGAAATTTCGAGTCTTGTCAAAACTCCACATATCAAAGCAACAGTCCCGAATCAAGTAATATCTCAAAAGCATGCGTGATGTCAAATTGTGCCCATTGATTTGTAGACGCTATGTGACTCATGCAAGAAAGCAACTCCAGCCAGGAACCCCGAAAGAAAGACACTTTACATGACGACACCAGAGTTGCTGGCAATACGCTGGGAAAAATGTTAGCAGATAATTTTTTGGATAGGAACAGAGGTTCGACGTACTGGCCACAACTCAGCTGCCTCCTTTCCGACTGGTCCTGTGATGGCTGATCCCTTCATCTCACCCTTGGGGTTGACGATCTGTGAATAAATAGTTAGCCTTCTGCCTTTGCGAAGCCTTGTATCCCAGCAAAATCCCTCCACATCCATCAAACATCGATCGAACCCGACACCCTTCCCTCATCCATACAGCCAACAAAACCAACACCGGGATAGGGCTGTACTCACAACACCGGCGTTATCCTCGAAATAGAGGAAGACACCATCTGTGCGCTTCCATGGCTTCGACTGGCGGACAATGACCGCGGGCATGACCTTCTTCCTCAGCTCAGGCTTTCCCTTCTTGACGGTCGCCATGACCATGTCACCGACACCTCCAGCGGGGAGACGGTTAAGACGCGCTCCGATACCCTTGACGGAGATGATGTACAGGTTCCGAGCACCCGAGTTGTCACAGCAGTTCATGACGGCGCCGCTGTATTTGCGTTAGTACCTCTGTATCTTCCTTCACCAACTACCCAATCCTTCTCGGTATCGCAGTTCGATTCTGGATCCGTCGCGGGGAGTATTCGAGGGGGGGGACGTACACTGGGAGACCGAGGGTCATCTTCAGCTTGCCACCTGGGGCACCACGACTGCAAAAACGGTCAGCCAACTCCATCCACCACACAAAACATCGCGCATCCCCGGATCCGGCGCAAACCGGGGACACTTCGTACACGCCGTGTTGGCGGGGGTGAGAGGGCACACATACGAGATCTTGGCCATTTTGTCGGAGGTTCTTTGAGACTGGTGGTGAGTTCAAAGGGTCGTGATGTGCTGCTTGGTCGTCGTGGTGAAGTTCTTTCGAGGTGCGGATTGGAGCGCGGATTAGAAAACCCTAATCTCTCGCTTACGGGGGACCACCACCACAATTTTCAAATTCCTTGGACAATGCTCTGCAAAGATCTGCCAAACGTGTATTACGACTCGGGGATATTCAAGATAAGTTTTCAATTATTGCAAACAGTAGCTAAATTATCACTCATGAAAAAGGCCTTGTTGTACTGGTTGTGAAGATAGAATTGGGTACATTTGATGCGGATGGAAATAATCTGTTGTGGCCTGAGGCAGACATTGGGAATTGGCAGAATACAAAATGACAAACAGGGAACAAAACCACCTGACAGCTGGTTAGATCGTGAAATATCATTCGACGAGCCTATGTATGTGAATATTACCATTGGTATCTATTCTAGCAAGTACCAGCTAAGAACGGCATCGAGATAAAACATTTGAACTCGAAACTCCTGATTCCATCAAAAACGGCCGAGGCCCCTTACCCCTTTCATTACCATACGCCTGAAGCACCCTTTTCAGATATACCGTGAAATGCATGAGCGCCGAAAACTCACGAACCCGCCCATGGAGTGTATAATGCTAAAATGTCCGCGCCAGTCCAGTGAAGCTATTCAAGATTGAGTTTATGCCTTCAAGGTGTGTGTGAAGGCACAGGCTGAATGACTTATGACTCGTCCATCTTATCTGCCACCTCCGCTGCAACTTCGTCTTTGACATCCTCGGCATCGCGTTCTTCTGCCGCTGCAGACCGCACATCATCCATTGCAGTTGGCGTGGGCTTTGTTTCTGATTCAGGCTCAGCTGGCGTAGGGGCCTCTACTGCGGCGGCAGCAGAAACGGGTGATATCGGCGGTGTCGCGACGGGTGCAGCTGCTACTTCAGCGGCAGTAGCTTCTGGTATTGGTTCATCGGCTGCCTTTGATTCTATGACTGGCTTGTCCATGTCCACATCACCCATCGCGTCTACCTGCGTAGGTGATTCAGGTCGTGATGCTATGTTTGAGCTTGACGCGCCAGCTTCGGCGAGAGCTGTAAGCGCCGGGTTTAAAGATTTGCTTCGCATGACTTCTTCATTGACCTCCGCATTAGCCTCTGTCGCAACTGCTGTTGCTTCGTCGACTTCTGGTGCGACGTCTGGAGTCTGGATCCCACTTGCTGCCTCGGAATCTACAGCATTAGCGTTCTGGTAGTCCATGATATTCATGCGTTTCGGCACTCCGTTTTGTGGGCGGACGCCATTGGCGTGTCCTGATTCTTCATCATCGCTCTCATCCAACTCATCGTCCCTGGTGATAGCTTTGTCCCATCGGCGCTCGGTGTTACGGACATCCTTGTTTTCGTCCTCATCAAGGTCGTCTAGCTCGGCCTCTTCCTCCTCAGTCATGCCTCCCATGGGTTCTCTGGGAACGTCTTGCATCTGGACCGATGGCGCGAACGTAGTCTTCTTCAGGTTTTCGATGACCTGGATTTTGATCTTCTCGAGGTAGTCGTTGGAGTTTGCGTTCTCCATATTTGAAGAACGAACATCCAGCTCGTAGTCAGGGCCGTAATACTCGTAATACTCGTTGAAAGGCAACACTGCGTTCATCTCTTCGCCGACAAGTAACCCGGTCTCGTAGGCCCAAGTACGTGCGACGTTCCTCATGGTATAACCACCTCCACCAAGGACCAGGGTAGGAAGGCCAAAGCTCTTGACGAACTTGACGCAGTTGGCGTGACCCCTCATACTGAGATTGAAGCATCCGAGACGGTCGCCCGATAACGAATCTCCGCCACATTGTAAAACAACAGCTTCGGGCCTGTAGTACTGCATGACTGCGGATATAACTGGCTCAAAGATCGACTTGTAGGAAGCGTCGTCAATTCCGTCGCGGAGAGGGAAGTTCACGGCGTAGTTTTTGCCCTGGCCGACACCGATATCGCGGAGCTCTCCAGTTCCGGGGAAGTACTCTCCGTACTTGTGGAAGGAGCATGTCATGACGCGATCGGTAGTGTAAAAAGCTTCTTCGACACCGTCGCCGTGGTGGACATCGATGTCGATGTAGAGAACTCGCGACTTGAAGCGCAGAAGCTCGATGATTCCGAGGACGATATCTACATGGGTCAGAAATGAATATAGGGGGGCTTTGCGACAATCTCACCATTGATGTAGCAGAAACCACTGGCCTCGCTCTTCTTGGCGTGATGGAGTCCACCAGCCCAGTTGACTGCGATGTCGCATTTGCCTCGGTTGAGACGTGCGGCGCCCTCCATACTGCCACCAGCAGAGATACCACAGAACTCGAAGAGGCCATCAAAGACGGGACAATCGTCGCCGACGTTGAACTTGCCTTGCTCTTTCATGAAGGCGTCCATATTGTCGGGGGTGACCTTTTGGAGAAAGTCGACATACTCGTCCGTATGAAATTGTGTCATTTCATGCTTTGTAGCTGGTTTGGCTCGCTGAATGCGCGAATTAGTAAATGTAAATCAAATAGGCGCGTGTAAAAGGGATGGTAGATGCAGGACGAGGTGAAAGGGCGGAATGGTCCAAGGATGACCAGGCGCAGGCGACTTACATATATCTCCATCTTCTTGTACGTCCCATAGTTCATAATCAGGCTGTGGGCCAACCTTATGCGATGAGGCTTCATGGGATGGCCTGCGACATATGCATAGTTTCCGACATCAGAATCGTAGAAGTACGCGACCTTCTTCTTCGACCCCCCTCCATTGGTGGAGGGAGGGTCGATTGGAGCGAAGCCCGCCACCATGGTCCTGTTATCTTGCGTCCAGTAGTTTTAAGTAGTGCGAGTGAAAGAGGTCTTTGATCCTCGAATTCGAGACTGATCAAGAATTGAGGTGGGAGGTACAATCCGGACGTTTGTACGCAGAACGTTAGAATGGTAGAACGGTAGAAACGAAGCTTGGGTTTGTAAAGACGAAAGAGGACGGGGCGGCATTCGCGGTGGCTTGTGGAGTACTGGATTGCTGATGGCACGGGCCCGCTTTAGTTTTGGTTTGGTCGTCCTTTTGACACCACCAGCCTCGTTCACCGTATCTCGGCTTTCTTTCAAGTGAATCTAAGAATATAAGAGAGGATATAAGACGATCTGAATAAAAATAATCCCTCACAAGGTGTATTTGCATATGTGAATAATGAAATCATCCAAAGCTGTGAATATGTGAATATATGTCATTTCCCAGCCCTGTGGTGAATATAGTTACGGCGCCAGGCATGGGTGGCCAAGGAACTGACCACAACAGATCCTCAGCCTTGCGCTACTGCACGTGACATGGCGGTGGATTACACAGCGAACAACCCAACAGCCTAGCCTTCGCGTCCCAAGCTGCCTTGTAGCTCTATTCTGCGACCACAGCTACAATAACTTTCCATATCACCACCTTACCCTCACCACCAACGAAACCCACGAATTCTCACATCATACCCCTCAATCAAACGCCTCCCAACACATACCGGAGATATGGACAGCAGGTTAAACCGCATGCTGGCGACAGCCGGCGGGATGGGAGGAGGAGCAGCACCTGGCTCTGTAAGTTCACCACCACACGAGACATTCAACACACAGAGATGTTGCTACGAATACATCAACGAAGGCCGTCACATATGGAACAAGCACTAATACACGATGGCTAGGATAACACGAGCTTGATTGATAACTCCGAGACCGTCTACATTTCCTCGCTCGCCCTTCTGAAGATGTTACGGCATGGCCGCGCAGGTGTCCCCATGGAAGTCATGGGCCTGATGCTGGGAGAGTTTGTCGATGACTTCACAGTTCGCGTGGTGGATGTGTTTGCGATGCCCCAAAGTGGAACCGGAGTCAGTGTCGAGGCCGTCGATCCAGTGTTCCAGACAAAGATGATGGATATGCTGAGGCAAACCGGACGGTTCGTCCATCCCATTCCGACCTGTCACAACAATCAACTGACTTGAATATCTAGACCGGAAACCGTAGTAGGCTGGTACCATTCCCATCCCGGTTTTGGCTGCTGGCTCTCGTCAGTCGATGTCAACACACAACAATCCTTCGAGCAGCTCAACCCCCGCGCCGTCGCCGTTGTCGTCGACCCCATCCAATCCGTCAAGGGCAAGGTCGTCATCGACGCCTTCCGCCTCATCAACCCACAATCCCTGATCCACGGCCAGGAGCCCCGCCAATCGACATCCAACTTGGGTCACCTCAACAAGCCCTCGATCCAAGCCCTCATCCACGGCCTGAACAGGCACTACTACAGCATCGCGATCGCCTACCGCAAGACGGCGCTGGAGGAGAACATGCTGATGAACCTGCACAAGCACGTCTGGACGGAGGGACTGCAAATGGATGATTTCCGCGTTGAGGGCAAGAAGAACAGCGACCGCTTACAGCGTCTTGTGGGACTGTCGGAAGGCTACGAGAAGAGGGTCAAGGAGGAGACGGAGTTGACAAAGGACCAGCTGAAGACGCGATACGTTGGAAAGCAGGACCCGAAGAAGCATCTTGAGGATGTTGGACAGCAGCTCATTGAGGACAACATCGTGTCGGTGAGCAGGCAGATGATTGATAAGGAGGCGAGTGGGCCGGCCAAGGAGAAGACGGCGAATGGGGAGAAGATGGAGACGGATGAGGATCTGTGACGTGGAGAGTGGGTGGTTCACCTCTTGTAATGTACTATTCCTGGCGTTTGGGATCCTCTAGCTAGCATAATAGAGAAGCAGGTCTGCATGGGCACGTTTATCGCACCGTATATCCCTGCCTGTAGTGTCTAGTCTACGTGAGTATAAAGACGCAACTAATGTGCCGATGGAGAAAGTCATGGCGGTAACCGTGTGTGCCAATGGTTCACGACTTTGCTTGGGAGTGAGGCAATGGAAATGTGTCATGTTTGGCCTCTGAAACCATTATACGTCTTAGCGAAAGTATCAATGTGGTATTATCGACAGGAAGTGAGGCATGTATATCCTCGGAGTGCCTCACGTAACCTTTAAATCGCCGTACGCCGCCAACCACCTCTTTCACACTTATAGCTGCCTATTTGGCCTGCTACTTTTGCCATGTCCATGCTCTGCTTCAAAAGTTTCTGCTGTTATATTCTCGCGACGTTATGTTCTCAAGTTACCATTCGGTTCCTCGACCTTCCACATTCCTATTCCCAAACGGTTATCACCACGCTCTACTCACTGCGAGAGATCTCCCTTCAAGTTCTGTAGTTGATGTGACCTGACATGGGTAACGGTTTTGGAGCTATCGCAAATACCAATCTCCTGGCTAGTTTTATGATCCTAAAGGATGTCTATTGCGTTCAGATGAAATACCCCTTCGCAGCCTAGTCTGTGACTTGTGGTCCAGACGCTCATTCCCCAAGGCCAGTTACACTCTTTCTGTCTCCTCTTGTTTTCTTTCCTGTAACCCTGTTTGTTACATCCTAGATCCATTGCGGCTAGATCTGATTTTACAAGGGCTATCCTCGGGTTTTGCTTCTCAATAGCCTCTGCTCGACCATTCCAGTGTCTCGAATCACGCATCTCAAGCCCCCCATCTCGTACTGCAATCATAGGGATAATATCTGTGCAGTTTGATGGCCGAGTTCCATCGAAGGATCGGAAAGGTGTTCTAGAGACATTCCAGCAATCCCGGCCAAGTATGGTAAATCTCCCCTTTAACGGTGACGTTTGTTAACAAGAAATAGAGACGCACGTACTGCTCTCACCTCGGGAACCTGGGGCACAGGTTTAAAAGGCTCGGCGGTGATCCATTGTGAATGTTGGTGGGATCACAAGAAACAAATATACGGCCGATTCCACCGAGAAGGTCTTTCGTCTGGTAGCAACAAACGCCAGTGTTGATGCCATGGTGCTGCCGAAACACCAGTCTAAAGAGACATTCGATTTTTGTCACCGTGTTGCTGCTGTCACCGCGTGGGTGCTGTCGCTACTTGGTAATGTCACCGTGCTGCTGTCGCCGTTAGTCGTTATGGCGCTCTTTCGACTTCTGCTTTGATAGGACCATCTTGTCCACTGCTGCATTAGTGGCGAGAAGTCTGAACACTTTCACTGGAAGTGTCTGGCCCGTGCGATGAAATCTGCCTTATATCTGCTTCTCCATGTTGGAGTTCCACCAACTCTCAACTTGAATTACGACCGACGCCACTGGGATATTCAATCCCGTGCCTCCTGTCCCAGGTGTTATCAATAACACCAGTGTGCCTATTTCTCATTAATAGACGACACGATTGAAAAGTAGATTCATCATACCTGGTTTGGACTTCCGAAAAGTCTCCAGTATGCCCATCCGGTCCTTAAAGGGACTCTGCCGTCAAAATCAACGGTTCATACCCCCATGCCCTCAAGTAAGACGGCGACGATATCAAGCACACCTGTTCACTCAGACGTGACGGCAACCCTCCTCTCCTTGGGGTATTTCTTATCTAATTTTTAAACAAAATGCTGAAAATGAGATCATTGATAAATACTTTTGCACGAATGTAAAGAACTGTTTGAATTTTTGCTTCCTCGAAAACTTTTCGGCATTTCCGTTCTTTGCCAAGTGGATGAGACAGGTTGAGCGGAGGATCTGTTTGGGATTTTCGATTACATCCCGTTCATTTCCATAAATGTATTGAAATTTATTACTCCACCCAGAAATGACGCCTGCAAGTAAACTCTGCGAAGCCTGAACGCCATCATCCCACACTACTATATCATAAATATATACAACTCTATATCCGGTGGATATCATATATACAACTCAAACACTCAGAGCTCATACTGCGAACTTCACTCTCCCACCTAATTCTTCTCCACAATCTCTCTCGGCGTCGGCGGCCTCGAAGGCTCATCATGATAACCCTCCATATCCTTCATCGTCGCCACAACATGTCCCTCAGGCAACATATTCAGCTCATCCTCCTGAGCATCCAAGCTCCTGAACTGCCACCAGAACATGATCCCTCCAAAGAAACTGAGCACAGCCATAACACCGTAGTTCCACACCAGCAATGGGTCAGCGCTGAGAGGGTTCAAAGCCTCACAAATAGCAGCCGAGATAGCGTTGGTGAACAGTGCGACGGCCTGTACGAGCGAACGCATGTTGCGCGGAGCCTTGCTGAAGGCGTACTCGAGCGATGTGATGGAAGCCAGGATCTCGGAAATGGCGATGAGGATGTAGGCACCGGTCTGAGCCCAGACGTTGATGGTGGCTGGGAGTGGGGCACCGCTATTAGTGTAGCAGGTGTTGGCGTTGTAGCCGCAGGGGGATTTCTGGTAGATGTAGTGTTGGAGGACGGCGGACCAGATCATGGCGGCTGTGCCAAAGAAGAAACCGGCTGTGATCTTCTTGATGGGTGTGAAGCGGATGCCGGCTTTGCGGAGGAAGGGGTAGAGGAGGCGGTCGCAGAGGGGAATGAGGATGATGAGGGCAAGGGGGTCAAGGTTGGTAAGGATATCGGAGGGCAGGCCGTGAAGTTGCATCGTGCCGGCTTGCGTGGTTAGGTTGTTGATGATCTGGTTGTAAGTGATCCAGTATAGGGGGTACCAGGCGAAGACTGCACAGGCGGCAAATCCACGACGCACTTCGTCCACCCATTGGTCGTCGAAGGTCATCCAAGAGGGACGGTTCTCAGGGGCGATAGCAGATGGCTTAACAGACGCCCAGAAAGTCCCATCGTGCATGAGCTTCCATGTTCTGACGGGGTTGATGCTCCAGCGACCTCTTTGGGCGAGCATAAGAATCTTGAAGGCCTTGGAGACGATGGAGCCCTCGGGTGCGGCTTGGCTGTAGCGTTTGCGACCCCAGTACATTACCCCTGGGGTGAGGAGAAAAATGAGCGTTG
Source organism: Pseudogymnoascus sp. 03VT05 (assembly GCA_001662645.1). Taxonomy (NCBI): domain Eukaryota; kingdom Fungi; phylum Ascomycota; class Leotiomycetes; order Thelebolales; family Thelebolaceae; genus Pseudogymnoascus; species Pseudogymnoascus sp. 03VT05. The sequence goes on from KV459402.1 coordinate 102,954, forward strand.
GGAGGAGGAACGCAAGCCAGAAGCCGACATACTTCTCGGCATAGACCATGGAGATCTGGCCGATGAGGGAGCCGATATTGATGAAGAGATAGAAGTAATGGTAAATCCGTGACTGGGTAATCGTAGGATCGATAATAACGCGCTCACCAGAAGGCAGAGTCTTGACGATGAGAGTCGTCACCGGGATTTGCTCCACGATGAGTGTCGAGATGTTGGGTTTGAATCCACCGGTGCCGAGGCCCATGATGACGATACCGGTCATGAAGGTTCCCATAGCCGCATTTGTGTTGGTAATAACGGCTGGGACCGCCGAGACGACTAGGACGATGTGTCCGATGATAGCAATGCCGATGGATACACAGATGGCCTTGTAACGTCCCCAGTGTGCGTCGGCCATATAGGCACCGAGCAACGGCGTCGTATAGCTAGAATGAGGTTAGCAGGCCATTAATACATTTAATGCACACAAACGCGCTTACATCCACAGGGCATTGAAAGTATTTATCCCATTGGCCGTTGCAGTTCCTTTTCCCAAAGCTCCAGAAATGCCTTGATCAGAGGGGCCGCCGGCCCCTGTCTTGGGGTTGGAGCCGGGGAGGGTTCCGTTGGGAAGTGGGCGGTTGATGAAGTTGGAGACTGGGGATTGTAAGCATGGGAATAAGCGAGCCGGAAGGAACAGATATACATACAGACAACTTGTGTTCCGTAATAACTGAAGCGTTCACATAATTCCACAAATGCAACAGTGTAGACGGTCCAGGGGATAGGGGCGGACACTCTCTTCAGAGCGTTCTCTCCCTCAAGCTCATCTTGCGTGGGAAGACCCTCATACACTTCCACTTCGCCTTCAGCTCTATCCACGCCTTCATAACCAAGTGGCGGCTTCTCATCAATCGGCTGCGAGGCTTTCGGCTCGGCGGCCAGCGTTCCAGCTTGGAAATCGATATCCGCGGGCATGACGGCTGGCTTCAACGAAAGCTGTCTTAAAGAGAGACAGCAAAAGAAAATGCTTGAGAAATCGACAGGAAGTGTGGGGAGACTTGGGGCTATATACTGGAGCAACCATATTATGGAGAACCCAGGATAGCGCGGCACCCGATTTAGCGACAGTATGAGATATCACACCTACCTGTAGTGTTATCTGCGGAGAGAGCGATGTGTGCCTCGGAGCGACGGAAATGATGGAGGGCGGCAGGATTCTAGTAAGATATTGTGAGTCTCATTGGTTATGTCTGACTTTTTCGACGGCGGTGGCCACAATTCTCGGGGAGCAACGTAGTAGTGCACTGAGACTAGGTCAATCCGGTGGCGACGATCTTGGATTCTTTGCGAAACACAGATACATCACCAATGAAAGTATATTACTGCGTTTAACTGTGCCTGTAGTACATATAGCCGCAGCACGACATAAATCTAAGGGTAAGGGTTATGCCGCCCCATTGTGGATGTAGGGACACGAGAAAGTTCTCATTTCAGGGTGAGAAGTGAAAAAAAAACGGTGGTGCATCGCGCGTACCTCGCTAATCTCCACTTGCCACGCTACGCCCTTGCCGAATCGCCGTTGCCGAAGTACAGTACGGCGACAAAAGGATTCGTACAGGTCTGCGCTCAGAACGCGAAAATCACCGCTGCTTTATCAAACGCGTAGTCTAGATTTGAACCTAATTGAAAAGCTATAGGCGTTACTTAAACTAGAGGTCTACAAGCTATACCTACACCTGCTAAATGCTCTAAATAATGCAGAGACGCTCTATTAATTAATATGGGCTTCTATGCTAGCTAGCATGGGAGAATATGGGAGAAAGACTACCACTTAAATTATTAGATTCTATGGTAGATAGGTGCGCTGCTGTTATTACAGCTGATGGGTGGTATACTAAATATTAAAGTGGCGTTGGAATTTGAGCACAGACCTGTACGAATCCTTTTGTCGCCGTACTGTACCATCGATGAAAATCCCCGACCAGAACTCTTACTTCCGATCATTGGCCACCGAAGTCTTGAAACCAGACTTCTACCCGAAATACATCTCTACATCGGAAATTCTTGACCGCCAAACGATGCCACTGGCTGTTCCTCAAAACCCTGAAATAATCGCCGCTTAACCAGAAGACGCTAGACACTGTAGCGCGCCCAACGCCGAGCCATTGCCGCATACAAAAAATAATCAAGCTTCTAGAAGCAAGTACCGCCGCCCCTTAGCGCCGGTACGACCTGGTGTGTGCATAAACATGATGTGAATATCTGGAGAGTCCGATGAAAGCCGTCAATTCTCCCCAGATGTCCACAACGGGCCTGCCGTTTCCTGGAGAAACTCCATTGTGGATCTGGGGAAACGCCGAAGGATCTGTCTGAAGGATCTGTTGTATGGAGGGAGAACTAGACACTGTCAAGAGATCCTGTCAATTTGAAAGCCAGGCGGCTTGCGGAAAGGATGCAAGGTGAGCGAGTGATGATCCTTTTGTACCACCTTCGCACTCCCTCGCAGGATTCCGCTCTCTAGGATCCATAATGAGACACTGACGAAACAAAAAATCAAGAAAGAACAAGCTATGGTCGTCAGCCCTGAGCCTGGGCACGTGTTACAGGAGAATATTGGAGCACAATTACCCCAGGACAACCAATGATCGACTGTAAAGCCGTCTCTTGCCGACCTCCTTTTACGTAGTGTATCCCCGCAGACTCTATCTCCACATATCACCCCAGATGCCCCTCCCTCGGCCCCAGAAACACGCGGAGTAGGTTCCTAAACCGCGTTTCATAATACGGAGGAGAAGGGGAACAAGTCGAGGCGACGCTATAATATTGAACACGCAAGCCATTCTAAGTCAAACTATTTCTGGGCTGGGATTTCCAAAACGTAAGCGCAACGAAGCCTCAACAAGAGGATCAATCTGGCTACAAAAAATTTAGGTCTTAACCTCACCCACTTGGATTTTACAGCGAGGGAAACGTTACGCAAGGACTATGGGGAATTTGGATCCATATCCCAGTCCCAAAGGAATCTATATACCGGAGTTTCACTGAATCTCCGGACAGAGCGAACTTTGAACTTACTAAGAAGAACTATATAGTTATTCTTGGCCAATGAGGTATTTTGGCAACGGTATAAAAATACCCACGGAGCCTGTCTCGTCCGCTCATCAGCGTCATTGATACCATGGATATCGGAAAGACCCAAGGGTTCTGTGCTATCCTCGAAAGAACAATTGTCACCTTGTCCGGTATCATCATCTGTACGAGCCTTGTCTGACACCATGTCAGTGTCAGCAACAGCACCAGTCTGACAGCACAACCCAACGGTGACAGCAGCAGTAACGACAACAGAAACCAACAACAACAACAGCAACACCGCGACAGCACTGAAGCTGCTCCTGGTGATGCAACACATCACACAAATTATTCGTAGCCAATGACGTTCCGCAAAAAAAACGAGAATCGCAGCGCACAACCGCAACCATATGAACCCAGTGTCAGTCTGACCTGTAGTTCGATGTGAAGACTGAACAATTCCATGGATATATATATTTGAGGGTTGTTGGTAGGAAAGCAAGAATCGAGGTAGGGGAAAAACATGATTGCACTAGTGGTGCAGGCCTTGACCAAGCTGTGTTGGAGACAAGGAGTAGGATGATGGAAACCAAAGAAATGAAAGTTGTAGATGTATGTCTTGGGCCCAGAGAAGGCACCGAGACACATCCGTTCATAACAGCAATCACCGACGTAAAACCACAGCCAGGAAACAGATGCACTCCATGAGATTCTCGGAAGAGCAGCACTTGGAGCTGGCTTTATCCACTTCTGAACTTGATTGAGAGTAGTATGATATGGGGGAGCCCACTCCCGGTGATTGAAACAAGAATATCAAGAGCATCTCACCCCTGAATCCCCAACCTCACCCCACTTATAACACACGTTCTCGAGACCATTGCGTGGCGACGAGAGGGCAAGCCGAACGATAACACACGTTCTCGAGACCATTGCGTGGCGACTACAAGGCAAGCGGTGGGGAGACGGGGCGGTGGTGAGAAAAGTGTAGCGGTGGAAACTGGGGCAGCAGTGAGAAATTGAGTAGTAGTAGGTGCAGTGGTAGTAGGGTGCTAGCTGGTGAGCGATTCCTCAATAGTTGCCCTCGTTCTACAGGGAGCCCCGTGTCGTTTGGGTGGAACTGGCCTTTTTGACTTGTCGAAGTGCGTCTCCAAACGCACCACTCCTTATAAGGGACCATACATGAGTAGTACCTTCGCTTGCCTGACATATTATTGACGGGAGAATATAAACAGCATGTGGAAATTAAATGACACTTATATCTTAGTTCCTGAATGTCACTGTCTTCGTCTGCACCCACTCCTCCAATCCTCCGCTCCCAAATCGCCCATACCCAGAGCTCTTCCAGCCTCCATGCGGCAGCGCCGTCTCATCATGGACAGTCATCCCATTGATATGCACCGCACCACTCTCGATTCCCCTCGCAAATCTCAGCCCCGTGCGCAAGTCTTCCGTGAACACAGACGCCGAGAGCCCATACTCGGTATCATTCGCGATACGCAGCGCCTCCTCCTCAGTGTCCACTTCAATTACGCTAACCGTTGGCCCGAATGACTCAGTCTTATACAGATCCATCTCCTCCGTCACGCCCCCCAGCACTATCGGCGCCATCTTCGCACCATCCTCCCCACCCAATGCGCCAACCAAAAGCCCCGCTCCCTTCCCTACCGCATCCTTCACAAGCCTCACATTCTTCTCCACGCCCATCCTATTAACCAAACATCCAATCCCAAACATCTCCGCGACCTTAACCTTCAGCCTCTCTCCAAACACCTTCGCCACGCTACGATGCACCACAATCTTCTCAGTACTCATACAGATCTGCCCAGAATGCATGAACGCGCCCTTCGCGCACTCCGTAGCCGCCAACTCCATATCCGCATCGCTCCACACGATCGCCGGCGCCTTGCCGCCCAGCTCCAACAGCACGGGCTTGAGGGCACGTCCCGCCAACTCGGCAATGATGCGGCCCACCACCGTGGATCCTGTGAAGTTGATCTTGCGGATACGGGGGTCAGCGATGAGTGCCTGGGTGATTGCGGGCGCGGAGGCGGTGTCGTGGGCGATGGAATTGAGGACTCCGGCGGGGAGACCTGCAGCGTGGAAGCATGAGGCGATGGCCCAGGTGCAGCGGGGGGAGATCTCGGGGGCTTTGAGGACGGCGGCGTTGCCGGCGGCGAGGGCGTTGGCGACGGCGCGGACGCCGAGGATGTAGGGGGCGTTCCTGGGGCGGGTTAGTGGCTGGGCGGAAGAGGGGGTATGCCAGAGGCGGGGAAATGGATTGAGGGCGGAAGAGGATTTACCAAGGGGCAATGGCGAGAATAACGCCAAATGGCTCTTTATATATGATTGCGCTCGTTCCTGGGTCGGAGGTCGTTGGGAAATCGCCCTTTATGCTCGAGATGCGGCCCGCCACATCAATCAGCATATCCGTAGTGAGGTGGATGTTGAAGCCCGCCCAACCAGCATCAGCGCCCGTCTCTTCAACCATGTATTTTGTGAGTTCTTCAGTTCGGCTCTTGAATATCTCGGCTGTCTTGAGGAAGATGTCGCGCTTCGCGGCCGGGGGGAGGTCGCGCCATGCGGGGAAGGCGGCCTGGGCCGCTGTGACGGCGGAGAGGGCGTCGGCGACGGTGGCGGACGCGGAGCGGTGAATGAGGGTGTTTGTAGAGGGGGAGTTGACATCGAAGGTTGAGGAGAGGGGGAGCTCTGCCCCGTTGATGTAGGCAGGGACTGTGGGGATTTGGTCGGAGGAAGACATGGTGGCGATGTGATGTTGGCAAGGCACTGTGGATGCTGAACTGGACGAGGGTAATAAAGTGTGGGGAAGGAAGCAATATTAATAGGAATGAGATGCTGTAACTAAGGAGACTTAAGGTAGAAGCTTAAGATGGGTCAAGTAAAAAAAATGCGGGGGGACCGGCAAAGGCTAATATGAAGTAAACGGACTCCTCTTTCGGCAGTTCCATGATATCATGGCCACCAAATGTGATCTATCAATCGGCCCCTCTTGACCATCATGAGTCTCAGCCAGAGCTGTCGACTGCGACACATTTGACAGATGGCTATAGGGCGCCCGGTGTGATCGACGGCAATGAAAGACGGGATAGTGAGGGGTATTGCCAAGCCATGTATGTCTTGAGCTCGGGAGTTAGCAACGGAGATTGTAACGGGGCGGAGGAAGGGCGCTTCCGTGGTGGAACATTGGTAAGTATATGTATCATAGATAAGTTATTGAGACGTAGATATTGAGATATTAAATCTCTCACATGTGAGAAATGTATAGCATGCGTATTGTTTTCTTTCGCGTTTATGTGTCGTACATATATATATACTATAGCTACCAAAAATAAAGGAATATAAGATGTGAAAAGAAGAAGATGATAAAGTTTCCTTAATAGATGCCGCCGTATACCTCGTATATGTCACGTGCTATTTTCTGGCAACGGCATCTGCTATACGTTTATCCGAGAACGCGTCATTATCGCGCCGGGTGCCACCCCATCCAATCCATCCCAATCCATCCCAATCCCCCCCCACTTCCCGTGATCCTTCTCTTCTCCTGTAAGTTGCAAGAACCCGACAAACCCTCACCACCAATTATCTCGCGATATCAACAATGGCTGCTCTTACCCCCAACTCCGCCCGTGTCCTCCAGACCGTCGGCTTAACAACAACCGCCATTCTCGCCGGCGCCTCCGCCTCCTTCTCGATATACACCGTCCCCCGCCTCCTCGAATCCCCCACCCCTCTCCTCCTCAAGCAATTCAAGCACATGTTCGCCGCTGGCCATGACACCGTCCCAGCCGGCACAGTCGTCGCTGCTACCTCACTCCTCTACCTCGCCTACGATAGCCGCGCCGCCGGCTCCCCCGCCTGGCGCGGGTATGCGACTGCCGCGGCGCTGGCGCTGGGGATTATTCCATACACCCTGATTGTGATGATGGGGACGAACAAAGTGCTACTCAACGAGGCGGAGGTGGCGGAGGTAGCGGCGGAGAAGGTGGAGACGAAGGCCGCGTCAGTGAAGCAGCTGCTGGATCAGTGGGCGACGATGAACTTGGGGAGATCGGTGCTGCTGGCTTCTGCGGCTGTGACAGCAACGTGGACGGCGCTTGGGAAGGGGCTGTGAAGGAATTGTGTGTGAGCAATGGCTAACACAGATATATTAATAGATATTGAAGGGATATATTGTGGAATGGCGCGCAAGAGAATTCAAGTCTCCAATTCGGTGTTTGGGATTTCGGAGTTTATGGAGGGCTAGCTGAATGAGCGTTTATGAACTGATGACGAATGGTTCGTGACCAGGTGACGAATTGCTCGTTGAATAGTGGGACTGCAGATGATGAGCAGTATGGCGTCTATTTGATAGGATATGAATCTCAACTTCTATTGGGCAAATTTATACGAATAGCCACTGCGAATTTCTATATCTATTGACCCATTTCAACGAGAACCAAAGGCTTAAGACCAACATGCTTACGATAATGAAGACAATTTCCAGGATGAAGGGAAAGGTGAGCACCACTAGTGTATTCACCTGCTCCAAACACGGCGAAGTAACAAATATTGTCTCTACCCATTCCCTACGTCTGCACTTCAACCGCCTCACTCTCGAAATGTCCATTCCCAATTGAATCTCTCATCGAATATCTGCCATTTTCATCCTCCCCCATCCAAACAGCCATCCAACGCCCCTTCGCCTTAACGCTATACTTCTTCCCCCTTTCAATCGACATTGCCGAACCTCCAATCATCACCTCCTCACTCAGGTCCTCTCCTGGCCTAATCAATAGCAAGTTATCACTCGACTTATTCCCGTCTTTGTGCACAAAAATACCACCCTCCGGAAACAAATAGTCGACCATAAGCCCCATATCCGGCACTGCGGTGCCCCACCAAAGGTCCGTAACCTTGAAGATCCCCATCGCCGGTGCGCCATGCGCGAACGGCGTGTGCCATTTCAGGATGGCAAGAGTAACATCGCCAGTGTTGGTCAACGTGACGTTGACGCTAAAGTACGGCATTGCATCTGCTGGGGCGTTCTGGGGAGCCGCGAGCGGACTCAGCGATACGGTGATGGGGAGGAGGGGTATGTCGGCGTGTGGACGGGCCATTGGGACTGAGGGCCTGTTTAGTAGGTGGGTTGCTGACACGTACAGGGCTGCGATGGCAATGAAGACGAAGAAGGTGATACTACCGGGGATTAGGCGGCGTTGACCTGAGCGCGGGGTGATGCCGCTCCCGTCTGTCTGTGAGTTGGTTGTGGGAATCAAGGGCGTGGGCTCGACCTTCTGCTCATCCATCGCTGGAGCCCGTGGGCATGTGTTTGCCGCAAACGCAGGAGAGAGGTTGATGTTTGAGTGGAGATGAGCGAGGTTGAGGTAGATGCGGTTAAATCCATCGAGTCATGGAAATTATCACCTATATAACAACGCATATATGAGGAGGATATAGTCGCCGCTTCGGAGGCACAATATTGTTTTCGGATACAATTCGTACAGGTAATCTTCGGCGACCTACTCAAGTAGTCCAAACCAACACCCAACATCCAACAGCTCACTTCAGTGTACCCGCTTGCCTACGATGTTTCATCCGATCAGCGTTATAACCTGAACCCTGGGATCCTTGGAGGCTCTATAGTGGGCTGTAATCCATACTATCGCCGCGGTCTAGAACTTGTCAAATGCAACCTGAGATAATTGACGATAATATGTTTCCTGCGGCCAGTATTGATTATGGCGCAAATTCAAGGCTGTGCATGACCTGGTGATGGATAGGCACAGTTATATCGCAAAGACAGAAGAGGGGTTGAGGATTGTGGCGTTCTTCATTCATGGCCCGTTTGCCGAGGAACGAATTACGTGGCACTGGCTTTATTGCAACGTCCTCGTTAAAGCCATCCATTGACCAGGATTCTTTCACTGTGAAGAATGAATACATAAGCCACTGTAAGTTCTATGGTTCTATTTGTACGGCTCTTTGGAAAAATGCCATATGAAGAATTAACCCCATAACTGCACCGCTATGAGGCCGCATCCGTTGACGAACTGATAGAACATTCCTCCATTGCCCATCCTCTCGAGACGTTTCTGGATCGCGGAATACCGCTGTACCAACCCAGGAGGAGCCTTATTACGAGCTTCAGTGGCGTATATTTAAACTCGCGATGCTACGACCCTCAGAGCAACGCCAGGGGCAGGGATTGCTGTCGCCGTCCCATCCGGCCATCTCGCTCACGGACCCCCATCCGATTCCGATTCCGATGGGATATAGCCGGATTTGAATCCCTCGTCGGCGGACATTATCCAACGCGCAAAGTGGCCACCTCAGTGGCCCTCAATTCCATGTGATCGCTATACCCCCAGATCGAGATAGCGTACCTGCATAGGCAAGGGCCACCGTGCGAGCGCAATATACAGTTGGCGTCAGCGCAGGGATGTTCGGGCTCACCTAACCCTCCCTGCGTATAGCAGGTGCTCGACTGGCACTGTGCAGCGCCAGGATCTGAGGTCATTGTATATTTGTTTCATCCAGATGCATCCAACAGCATAGCTCCATGGCCCTGCATATATGGCCCTCGGCGCTTCTCTTCTTTTACCAGAGGCTTTGATGAACACGAGCTGCTACTGTCTCTCTACAGGCCTTTGTCATGGACATCTATAAAGCGCCCGGAGCACCCACTTTATGGGGCCTCTGTCGCCGCACCCCACGTACCCCGCCATAGCCATTGCAGATCTCTTCGAGACCTCATCATGCTCGCCCTGACCCAATTCTCGCTGGCGCTTGCCCTTCTATCATCCGTCGCAGCCTCCCCTCTGAGCCGGCGCGATAATACCGTGGAGAGTCCCCTTGACGTGACTATCATCCCCATTGGCAACGCCTTCTTCAGCGCCAAAGTTACCAATACCGGCTCCACTGACCTGAACCTCTTTGCATACGGCTCCCTCCTCGATTCCTCCCCTGTCGAGAAGCTGAACATCTACAATGTTCCCGATGCAAGCGCGAAGAGCTCGGACTACACCCACGCCAGCCGCATTCCCTTTACCGGCATCTTTCGCACTATTTTGCGAACCAACCTCAGTGCCGAGGCCTTTATCCCCCTCGCCGCCGGCGCCACCTACGAGACCACCATTGACGCCGCTAGCGTCCACGACTTTGACAGCGAGACCTACGCCTTCGTTGCCGAGGGAGCCATCCCTTACGGCCCCGTTGGAACCACAGACTTCCCTACCCTCGCCCACCCATACCGCTCCAATCTCGTCACCGTCCCCGTCGACGGCCCCGCCGCTCGCAAATCCAAGCGCGACCTCGGCCTTGAGGCTCGCGCAAATGTGCAGGCAGACTGCACTGGCACCAACCTGGCAACCATGAACACGGCGCTATCGAACTGTGTAAAGCTTGCTACTTTTGCAGCGATAGGCGCGGCCGCCGGTAACGACGCCCGCTTCAAGGAGTATTTCAAGACGACCGACGCGACAGTCCGCAAAACCGTCTCCGCGCGCTTCACGGCTGTAGCAAAGGAGTGCTCCTCCGCGAATAGCGGGACTGTGTCGTACTATTGCATTGACCCGCAGACCTACTGCAAGGATAACGTGGTGGCATACACTCTAGGGGCCTCGGGCACTGTCGTAAACTGCCCAGCGTACTACACGGCTTTGCCGCCGCTGACGGACGTCTGCCACAACCAAGACCAGGTGACAACGACTATCCACGAGTTCACGCATGTGCCTGCCGTGTTCTCCCCATCTACCAAGGATGATGGGTATGGGTATGCTGCGGCGACAGCGCTGACCTCGGAGCTGGCAATACTTAATGCCGATACGTATGCGTTGTTTGCGAATGCCGTGTTGCTGAATTGTTAAATAGGTGGGTGGTGGTCGCTGAGATATATGAGAGACGCAGCATGATTATTACAAAAGGGCAGAAAGTCTGCTCGCCATAAATAATTGCACGTGGCTATTGCAGTTCTGGAGGTATAATAGAAGTTTATCTAGAAACGAAATTTACTCCATTAGATCAGATTGAACGTACTCATCTATTTCATGGATGTTAGTAGTTCCTGGAGGCCAAGAATCTCAAGAAACCGTTTGAGACATCAAGCGCATTAGCCCGGGGAAGTCGAGCATCATATAAATTCAATCGGGAGCCTAATATAAATAATAATTGCAGAAATTCTTAAACCGAGGCAACTATATTATATAAAAATGAATTTTTAACAAATAAAACAGGTTCTGGCTTAAGTTATATTGCATCAGCAAAACTTTAATGTATAATAATTAGATTCAAATATATTCACGCCTCAGTTAAATGCAAAACAAAATGCAATTCACAATTAAAGGCTCAACATACATCTCTACTCAGCTTCACCAAGAGCTTCTCGTCTCGACATTGACATTGGATCCAGATATGGAACCTCACCCATACTGACTGCCCGATTCCCCGTCCTCGTGTGGCTAACATCAACATCAGGCGTACCCGTATGAAACGAGCTCCTATTATCCCACTGCAATAGCCACCTATCAGCACCATCCATGCATACTCACGGGGAGTAAAAAACTTACAATAGCAACATCATCAACAGCCCACTTAAACCGACACTGCAAATCATGATTATTCGTCAACAACTGACCCAAATACCTTAGAACCTCATCGCTCTCCTGCGGCGCCAGCTCGTTAAGCTGCTCGATCTGGTTCAGCGCCCCATAAATGCTCTTCCAACCTGTCACTGGGTTTGTCCTCACGACAGGATGGTTAGCGATCAGGTCTTGGCCGACGTTCTCGGCGGCACCACGTGGGCCGGGGTAAATCTCGAAGCCGACGCGGGCAGCGGCAGTTTGGAAATCCGGATTGGCGTGCTTGGCGGTTAAGCCTTCGAGAAAGCGCCGGTAGGGAGCGGAGAGGCGGTCGTACATCTCATAGCCGGAGGCCCAGATAGTGTCGCCGCCGGTGGGGGGGACTTTGCGCATTTTGAGGATGGCGTAGTCGGAGGGGACGTGCTCGAATGTCATACTTTTGGGGTTAGCTTTGAACTTCTCAAAGGATGGGGGAAAGTACTCAGAATGCCAGCCTTTGCTGGCGAAAGTGTAACGGGAGGCGAGGTGAAGCTTCCGGCTTAACTTGGAAGATACGACGGAGATGTGGTCGTCGACGTCGCCAGCATCGTTGATGCCTACATCACGCTTGCCTTCGAGGAGGGGGTGGATGTGGATGCCGGAGGTTGCTGGCTTCCCAGAGAGTCTCCCAAGGAGATCGATAAATTCTTTTTCCATTGAGACCGTGAGATCCTTCTGATTGCGGAAGAAGACAACACCTCTTTCAGAGACTGTAGTTTGTGTCAGCAGCAGTGGCGGTTGCTGAACTGTATAGAGCCCCGTAGCCCTGTATAGTACCACTGGGAGCTCCACATACCTGTAATTGCTAGGTCTCTGATATATTCATCACGCCGAGGAGAATTCATGAGCTCCGACAGCTGTAGTGTTGGATACTCGCGCCCAATAATTGACGTCACATCGAAGTAGTCTGGCGGCAGCGCTCCAGAAACCTTTAGGGGCTCCTTTATCATACCGCCCTTCACGGGAGCAGCAGCTTTGGAGCTGGCTTCAAGTGATTGTGCCATGTTCGATGAGGGAAATGTGAGTAGATATGAGAAAAGAAAGCAAACATATACACCAAACGTGGAAAGAGTATAATAGAAGGGAAATCCCTGGGTTATATATATATCCCCCCCCAAGAAGAATCCACGTCCATAACAGTTGTTTATATACCCATCACATCCCCCGCTATTCCCAGATCCACCACGCCTTGCCAATTTGCGTGCTCGATTCACGGCGGCATCCAGCAACGGGAGCATCATCTCGTGGGCTAACGATCCACAATCCCGTGCTTATTATGATAGCGAGCACAAGCGCGTGGGCCGCGGCATGCTCGTACTATACTCGTAGAATACTCGTATAGCGCGCAAATGTTGGTATTTTAATGAGGCGCGGGGTTGGTAGCACTTGCCCCTCCATGTATTTTCCAGATAAGATGCGGGGCAGTGGGGTCCGGACGCGGGATGGCGCGGCGCGATCCCGTAAGCGTCGAACTGCCCGACGTTACACTGAGAGGTGGCTGTTATTAATTGGGGAAGTATTGGAGGCGGAATTCAGATAACTGGTTTTGGCCAACCTTATATAAAAATGAAGGAGTGGTTTGTGGAAGACTTCCAAGGAGCTAATGTGAGCCGTGAGACACCAAGACCTGAAAGAAGGCGGGTGTGCATAGAAGTGCGGGATGTTGCGTGAGAACGGGATGGATACAGATGCAGAATATACTAAGCTGCATTGGCTGGATTAGACCGTCTACATACTAATGCCGGCCAAAAACCCGAAGAGGGTCTGTACATAATAGTATTGTTCACAGTGACTATAGTTTGAGTACAAGCGCTCAACCACCCCAGGGCCACAATCAATAAGCCTAGCCACTCATAAACAGCGGCAGAGAGCAAAATTACTTCAGCTTGGATAGGTGATATCAATCCTCAACTATACGGGCCTCACTTCAGGCTTTTGGGCAGCACGAGTAAGCTGAACTAGCTTGAATAGGCAGTCTACATATATCCATAACTATTAAACCAGGCCTGGACTGGCCCAAAATGGCAGCCCGATCACTGCGGTCTATGCAATTGCGATTCTAATCTCGTTTCTCGTCAATCAGAACCTCGCCGCCCTTCCCGCCACGCTCTCCACTCTCATCGCCCGTATCTGGGAGTCCATCGACCTCATTTAAAACCTTCGCTATGCGCGTCTGGCTCTCGTTTAGTGTGGCCACGACTGGGTCTCCGAAGAAACGCGAGATATCCTCTAGAGTCGCTCCCTTGGTCTCAGGAAGGAAAAAGTAGTATATGACTGCTGCGAAGCTCGTGCAAACGATGAAGACAATATAGAAAAGATATCCTATTTCCTCAAAGACCTTGAGCCCGATCTGTTGGAGCAGGATGTGGAAGGCCTGGCCCCAGAAGGTGCATATGGCGACACCCTTGGCGCGTAGTCGTGTTGGGAACATCTCCGCCGTGTAGACCCATACGGTGCCGTACGTGAAAACAGAGTAGGGATAGGAATGGAGGAAGATAAAAGTCACAGCAGCTGCTTTGCCGGTTTGATTCTCGAAGCCGGTGTATATTTTGGTGAGGGGCATTAGGATCACCAGATCGACCACGAGGACAATAGCTCCGATCCCTGATATTGTTAGATATGAGACGCTGAGTTTGGTAGGGCAACGACTTACACATCGACTCCCTACGGCCCATCCGATCAGCGACTAAGGTTATATTGGTAAGAACACCTGCAAACCCAGCCAAACCGTAACACCCTGACAAAAACAACGTCTTTGTGCCTGTGAAGCCAATCTCTTTAAACAGTCTAGACTGGTAGTTACTGATAACCGGTGTGCCCCCGAGATTGTTGAAGATATTCACAAAGATACTAATCCACATTCTCCTGCGGGCAGACGGCGTGGCAAAGCAGTCGATCCAGCGGGATTGATTGGCTCCCCTTTCGGCGACGATTTGTTCATGCATCTGCGTGAACTCCCGAGAAACAAAGTCTTCTCCTAGTCCACCATGGATGCGAGTCATGACTAAAAATCCAAGTTAACTACTGCACAGCTGGTTATGGAAGGTTTGTCTCACTCTTGTGCGCTTCATGGCTTCGGTTTTGTTCGATCACTAGAATCGGGATCAGCAAGGGACACCCAATGTCGACAGGACAGGAGCGGGATGGAAAAACTCACACCAGCGGGGCGATTCTGGCAAAAAGAAACCACCGATGCCAAGGATAACCGCAGTGGGAATTTGACAACCAAGTGGGATTCTCCACTGCGCATCTCCATGTGCGAATTGGCAGCCGTATCCGATCCAATTGGAGCATACAACTCCAAATGAAGCTAAGACAGCAAAAAGACCGACGATGACCCCACGGTGCTGTGGGACAGCCAATTCGGCATTATAGACGGGAACGATAGACAACAAAATACCCACGGCGAGGCCTGCAATGACACGGCCCGCTATCAGCATACCCAAGTTTTGGGCAGCGGTTTGAAGCGTGGTGCCAAAGGCGACTGAAGAGCTGTTAGTTGGTTGGATTACTGTGACTAAGGGCACATACCTGTGGCAGCTGCACCGATAATTGTCTTCTTGCGTCCAAACTTCCCGGCCGACCATCCTGAGAACAAGCCGCCAATGGCAGTTCCACCAGTGTATGTCGAAGCAACAGCACCTAATTGCGATGGTTAGCATATCAGCTCAGGGCTATGGCGCGGAATGCAACACACCTGTTAAAATGGCATCACCGGTTGTTCTCCCGAACATATAGATATTAAAGCTCTCATGGGCGATAGTTGTATTGAAGATTCCTATCCGCGGAAGAGTCAGCAATTAATAAGCATACTATGGTACCCCGCGCCAGCGAACCACAAAGCAAGCACGGCCGAGGGACTGGAATTAACATACCGCTATCGAAGCCAAAAATGAAAGCCCCAAGACATGAGAAGGTTGCGCAGACGATGTTGATCCACGCCACCGTGAAGCGCGGCTTCGACTCTTCCATTGTTGAGTACCCGACTAAACGTCGGTGGTAGCTCTGACAGTGGTGACAAGACCGGCGGCAGCAAGCTCCACTTCCCGTCGGCTCGCAAACCCCACAAAGCGTCGACAAGCTCAACAAGCTCAACAAGCTTAACAAGCCGAACAAGCTCAATCAACCAGTTAACCTCACTTTAGTTGTCAATAGTACAGCCCGTCTATAGCTAAAACTGTCGCGAGTTCACAGGCATGTTCTCCACGCGCCGCTCGCGAGGGACACGAGCTATATACTCCTATTCTCGATCAGCGTATGCAAGGGAAGCCGACAACCAGCTAAATGAGCTCGCCCTAGCGCTCACAACGCGGGCACCAGGTGGGGCGCACGTGTAGCCTCCGCCGCGCCGCAACTCTAAAGGTCCCTTGTTTCCCGCTGCGACAGCTCCCCGAATGCTCTGGGAACATGGTTATGACCCTGTGAGTGCCGTGCGCGTTGTGGAGCGCTGTCTCGCGCTTGCCGCTGGTTTGGTGTGTGCTGTACGGCATCCCGTTTGCTCCTGGGGGAATCCCGTGGGGTGCACATCCCGTGCTGCAGCGGCTGCCGATCTTAGTGCCCGTCGGTCAAGCGCGTGTTCGGTGTGTCTATGCAAGGGGGACGGGGAGACACATCCGGGGCTCCTGATGGGAAGCTGACGGGGATGACCCGAAGGGGTGGTCGTGGCGGCGGCAGTTGCGACTTAGTAATGGCCGTAGGATGTGGAGTTGTCTCAGAGTAATATTCTAGCAAAGTGTGGAACTATTGTCTTAGGAGTTTTGACGAAGACACGAACGAAAATAGCAGAGAGAACAGGGGTAGCTTATTTCCCTGCTCGGAGGAAGAGCATTCTTGGTCAACGTCCGACCTTGGCGGAAAGAAGAAAAGGAGTTGCGAGGTCCTGAAGTTGGGGCCATAGTTGAACATATGAGTAAGTTTTGTCAGCCGTAGCTATCCCAACGGCACTTTTCCCAGAGATGTATTGAGTACTGAGAATTACAGCATTCCAAACGATAGATTGTTCCTTCTCCATATGTTCTATATCCCAGTTTGCAACCCATGCCAGAGTACACGAAAACGACAGTTGAGAGATACGCGAAGATCTCCTCGCGATATCAGACTGCTGTCGGGAAAACGCCAGATCCAAAACCATGCTTCCCAAACAAATTTCCAGTACAGTGTTGTGCATATTCCGTGTTCTATGCTCTAACCCCACACCAAGTTCCCAAAGTACAAGAAAAGAAGACGCCAATATCCAGCCGAACACTTTAGTCCATAAACCCATTTTTATCCAGTAAAGCATCAAGTACACGCATCGCCTCGTGCGCTGGTCTCAGTTAGCACATACTCTGCAGGTCCCTGCCGATTATTAGAGGACGACTCACATAATTCCCACGCACTCCCCTCCAGCCTCCCTCTCACCATTCTCATCATACCCCTCACATCTTGTTTAATCCCTTCAATCTCATATGCCCCAATCTCTGGCTTCGCAAACCCTCTTTCCATGATACCACCCAATGCTGCTGCTCGTCCTGCCAGATCAGCCCTTTTCAGCTTACCAGCCTCAACAACCCAAAACGTTTGAGCTGGCTGCAGCTGCCCTGCCTTCTCGCTATGCGTTCTGCTGAGTCCCAGTGTATACGCCCAAAGCACCAACACAGCAATGAAGGTATTGTAGGTGAAATACAGAGGATG
This sequence comes from Pseudogymnoascus sp. 03VT05, assembly GCA_001662645.1. Classification (NCBI taxonomy): domain Eukaryota; kingdom Fungi; phylum Ascomycota; class Leotiomycetes; order Thelebolales; family Thelebolaceae; genus Pseudogymnoascus; species Pseudogymnoascus sp. 03VT05. The sequence continues at coordinate 120,290 of KV459402.1, forward strand.
CAACGCCCGGCGCCCCCCTTCAGCGTTCACCGAGGAATCCTCATCTTCAAGGCACAAACTCAGAATCTTGAGCGCATGGTGATACGCGTCCTGCCCAACAGGCTGCGTACTCACCAGCGGCACAAAGGCGTCCTGCGCGCGCTGGGGAGTCACCGCACGGCCCCATGAATACGCCGTTCCGGCCGCCATGAGAATATCCGAGAGGCTCTCGCGCAGAAGGATAGACGTAAAGTGGTACGTGACTAGCGCGCTCCTCGCTAGCTCTGTACATCCCGTCTCTGGCGCGAGGCGCTCAAAGCAGGCCATCCAGCTGGCGAGCCCGTCCTCGAAATCGCGGACCTGGAGCAGCAGGAGGCCGGGCGAGGAACCGGCTTCAACACCGCGGAACTTATGCTCGAAGACGGCTGAGGCGAGGCCGTGGACTAGGATTTGAAGGGTGAATGCGCTAGAGCAGAAGTGATGGGAGGCGGCGCGGCGGCGAGGGCGAGAGTGCATGCAATGCACTGGGATGAGGAGTTCGAGGGCCAAGCGGAGGGTGCGGAGGGAAGAAGTACGTGGTGGGGGTCGGGTCTTTTCAGTTTGGCGGTGCCAGTCGGCTGCGGATTTGGCGAGCCAGAGCGAAGGAGGGGAGGGGAGGGGGAGCTTGAGCATGCCGAGGGTCAGGAGGGCGGGATGCATGAAGTGGATTGTGTAGTCGACATCGTGAATAAATATTGTGTACGCAACGCTGTGAGAATTTGTTAGATCCGAGGGACTGAGAGCAAGGCACATGTGTATGGATGGCTAACCGTATAATTGTCTCGCGCTCGGCCCATTCCTCCCATCGCTTTTCTAGAGACAGTCGCGAGCCGTTGCTGCTGTCGAAATTCTGTGCGAGAAGGCTGCTCCGCCGTGCGAGCTGTGAGGTGTTAGTATTCTCTAAGACGAAGTTTTACATAACAAAATTCTTACCGTCACAACCATAGCGTGAAAGACGTCGGCCTTCTCATGTGCCGATCGAGACAATGCATAGAAGCCGATATGCTCAAGCAGAACCCTGCTGCCAGTTAGAATGCAGCACAATCTTTTACAAACAAGCAACATACATAGTTTGCAGCGTCCAAATATCCACCTGTCTCGCATCCATCGCTGCCTAACCAGCGTGTTAGCTAAACCACAAGTATCGATTTCAAGCCACTTACCATGAACGTTTGGCGCCATACATGCGTATGTATCGCCTTCCCAGTCTCCCGTATTGTTTCATCGTCATTTGTGCAAGCACCAAGACTACAGATAGTAAGAATGAGTTGCGGCGGCAGCGTCTCCAACTTGAGCGTCGGGCGGTGGAAAAAGGGCATGCAGAGATTTGAGTAGTCGAGACCATGATTGTAGAGCTGGAGGAGTGACACGCGGTCACCAAGATGGAGTTTCGCGAGGCCCTATAATCTGTCAGCGAGTTGTCACCCAAGATTAACGAGACAGTCAACATACCGGAAGCTCAGCCGTAAGCTTCTCGTACACAGTCTGCGACATACTACACTTCTCATTGACCTCCCCAACATTTACGTCCTGCGCCATTTCCATACCCTATTAATATATTAGATCAAACTCGCACACTTGTTGGAATAAAATACTCACAATTCCCATATCATGGTCACCCATATTTCCATACCCCTCCGCAAAAGGATCCACATATTCCCCTCCAGGCGTAAGCTCAAGATAGGGTTCTCCGCCCATTCCAAAGATTCCACCGTCCTGAAATGGATACGGGACCTGCCATCCAGCCTGCATCATCTGCTGCTGCGCGCCAACTACATCCACCAACCCCCCTGAAAACTGTGGCAGAAGCTCCTGCCCGCTCATACCCATCCCATACCCCATACCCGCAATTGGCGGAGCCCAACCTTCATACGTCTGCAGCGGCGCCGACACAGACGCAGACACAGGGACGGAAACGGGCACAATCGATTGCCTCATTGGAATTTGTTGCTGTGGCGGTGAGGTGGAACTACTTTGCTTCACGCCATTACTCTGCGTGGGTTCAGGGATGGCGGCGCGACGACCAGGTCCACGCCCAGAGTTGGCTCCTTTCTTGCCGCTCTTTTCATGGCGCTTAAGATGGGCATGAAGAAGGTCACTAGATGCGTGCGTTAGAAATGGAATTTCGCTGGCTTCTTGACAACTATATCGTTTTGCCCAAGGAGGAAGGGGAGGACACGGCTTACTTCCGTGAGAACTGTTTGGTGCACAAACAGCATTGAAAAGCGCTCGTTTCGTCTGTATCTCTGGTTAGCTGGCATGTCATACACTTCACTCCACATAGCCTCCCCCTCGCATTCCCTCCCTTCCGTTTCACAGGCTCCCACTCTCCAACCCCACACACTGAATTCCGCTCATCCCGAAGACTGAAAACCAGAAAATACTCACGTGTAAGCCGATGCCGATTGAGATGCTCAGCCCGGAGGTACGAGCGGGTACACCCTGGGTGATCGCAGCGCGACCGGTGAACAGGCTGGGGCGGCAGCGAAGCCATTCCGTAGTGTGGGGTGCGGTGTCATGTGACGGGTAGCTGATGCGCTGTGGGCGGATGATTGCGTCTCGATATACCGGCAACCAGAGAGGCGGTGGGATAGAGTATAGCTTTGTAAGGGCGACGGACGGCGTCGTCTAGGGAGAGACGAAATCTGGAGAAAGACGTGGATGTGGGGGGAACGTCGCTGATTCGAGATACGGATGCGCTGACCGACTCACTGACATCTGCCAAAAGTGGAACCAAATCCCGATCTCCCTCTCAGGATCCAGTCTGTACGATGCCCGCTACGACAGGATACGCGTTCTGACTTGTCTCGCCGTGCGTGGAGAGGACTAAAAAGGCTGCTACCGCCGGCCACTTAGCAAGCGTAGGGCGATTTCCAATTATGGGACGGGCTGTCTCGCGCTCATTACTGTGATCTTAGGGCTATGGGGACGCTGGCCTGTGGGTTGCTGATGGGCTTTAGTGTGAGAAGTGGACAAGATGAAGAGGACGGGGCGAACGAAGTGCACGACAGTACGAGAAGGGGTGCTATAGTGGGCGCTATAGCGCCCGATGTTAGCGGAACGGAGATCTGAGGGTATTTGGTTTCGGGACGACGGGGTTTAGGATCCTGAAAGTTTGCTGATATGGTCAGCATCAAAATAATACAACGAACGGCACTGGATGACTCGAACTGTACCCAATGTCAGTAGGATCTGAGATACGGTGCTCTAGTGGCCGTGTTAAGCTTCCCAAGACATCTTGAAATACGACGCCGGTACGTCCATATCGGTCATGGCCCTGCAGAACATGGGGCAGCGATCGTCATCCCCCTGGCCCACCCACAAATCTCGCACCGTCGTATCTTATCTCGCATCCATCGCCGCAATCAAGGTGGATGCCATCTTCGTTTCATCGCAGCCCGACGACAGCGCGCTTGGAACACGGGCAAGGGTTTCGATCTTGCCCTGCCTTAGTTTGCGCGGCCCCTTCCTTTCTGTCACCGGGTTCGGTCCCCTTTCCTTTCGCCGATCGGGAAGGATTCTAAGTTTGTGAAGGGCCGAGCAGAGAGCATCTGTGGCGTTTGCCTGATGTTTTTGAGGACCCGAAAGATACGACGACACGGACACGTGGGGGGACATTATCAATTATATATCATTACTAGAACCTGAGTCTAAAAAACCGAATATGCGAAGTCGTCATTTTCCCCATTAATTAAACAACCAAACTCACGCTCCCAATGAGGACTGCTAGTAACAATAAATCCCCACGGAACCACGAAACGCCACTGCTGCCAGACGTGTCTTCAGCTTGCACAGGGTGGGTATTAATGCTGTTCTTATTCGAAGTGCAAGATAGTGATTCGGACGTGTCCTCGAAACCTGTTGGCCACGTAGTCGTATTCACGACGGTTGCCGCAAAAGCCACGCAATCTAGATTGCCTGTCGACGTAATGTTAATTATCCGCGAGAAGTTCAGGACCGGAAAGTCGAGTCTGTTAATAATTTTAACGTCAATGTGGCCCAGAAGAGGGGGCCGTTCAGTGGGGCTTACGCATCAATTTTGCCCTTGATCAATATGCCACTGTAGGCAAGGCGAAGGCCCGGGAAGGACAGGCTGATGGCGGGCCCCTCCGACAGGTCGAGGTTTAAGGTGCCGCGGATGTTTTCGAGCTTTGGGAACTTCAAACTGGACAAATTGTGCGCATACATAACAGACATTCCCCCATATTCCGTGATATTAACTAGATCGGGGAACTCGATGCTATCCACGCGAAGAGGTTGGATTTCTATGTCAACGCCACCGGAGGAGTTGCGATTCTGTGTAGAGTGGCCCTGAATGGAAAGTTGCTGGGTCTCGACCATGCGAGGGACCACCAATGACCCAGTCATATTATAGTCGTCGAAAAACACATTGGATCCGAGTTTCATACAGTTGGTAGGTGGTGGGGATGTGGTGACAAATGTGACGCCCTCGTCGTTGTCAAAGCACCGGTAAGAGTAGAGTGTGCAGTTGGCCAGGGTATCAACGTTCGTGGCGTTGAGCGATAGATTTGGACTCCAGCACTCCTGCGCTATTCACCCATAAATTAGCATCAATTTCATTACGTTCGTCTGGGGTGAGACAGGAAACAAGGAGACTTACGAACTGGGGTTGCCGCAGTTGCAAGGCTAACCGACCAGGCGGCGGCAAGAAGGTGCGCAGAGAGCCTCATACTGATAGATCACAAGGTCTTGGGATGTCTTCCCGCGTTGCGCTGATCGCCCGGGGGATTTGACAGCTATATATGGCGAGCTCTCCCGGCGCGTCGGTAGTTGCAGGTAGTGGCAGATTGACTGGCACAGTGTTTATAAAACTGGCCGCGTAGCCGCCTTGGCGCGTAGAACCGGAGAATTTGGATCCTCAACCTCAGATCATAACATAATCCAATACCTTATTATACTCCGTGTATCTCAAGCGCATCGAGGAGCTGGCGGTGGTGACGAGGCGGGGAGAGGGGTGGAGAGTAAGGAAAGGGGATGAGATAGAAGTCAAGAGAGGTTCGAAACTTAGCCCTGCATTCACCTGGCGAGGCTATGTGTTATGCGCACCTTCACCTGCGAACACTCCGGATTTCAACTGAAATCTTCGGGGTAGCGCTTCCACTATGCGCGGATCTCTATTGGTCTTCATCCAAAACTGGATGGTCGTGTTGGTGAATCCTTCGAAATATCAACAAGCCTATAACTGATAGAGTACGTAAATGGTAAACTAGGGTGCTCGGCGTCAACCTACATCTTGGAGAAATAGTTATTCCGAAGCGGGCGTAGCTCCGCGCCTAAAAATAGCGACCTCATCAAGCTGGGCATCGAGTCAACGACGAAGTCAAGCATCAGGTCAAGGCAACTCTGAAAGCCTGTAATCATGGTTAAAACATGAATAAGGGGTCGACAGCCTGTTCCTTTACACGCATGGAAATTTCATTACAGTATACCTTGGGGATAGCTCAAGTTCCCAACCTTCCTTGACTACGGCGCTAGTGACAGACAAACCGGCGGCGTCCTGGACAGATCTTGTGTGAGAAGGCCAATGGCGATTTAGGTGCTGTACTAAATTGTATATATATATATATATATTGCTTTTTGTGCGTTCCTTGTTTTTTGCTATAGGCATATCATAGTCGTAGACGGCGACAGGTGTGTACATGTACACATGAGATATTCCTGATACATATATCAAGGCCCGTATCACAGTGTTTTTTTTTCTGACGTCGCGGCTCTGTAGCGGCACAGTTGATTTTCAAGTTTTCAAGTTTTCAAGTCTATTTTCTATTCTATACGTGCGGCGAAAATATCCCGTATGAAGACTAGGTTCTCCTTTCTCGTGTGCTGCCAAGTCCTGATACACGAGCTTCTACCTTCGAACCTGCTATATCTGAGCCGACGATAATACAGACGGTCAGCCATCAGACTGGAAACCCATCCTATCGCAGCTAAAAGCGGCTCCTACCTCGAAACTCCGGCCAGGGCGTGTAGTCACCAGAATATCATATTGCTCTGGGAGTGACTCTCTAGACCACACCCAATCCAACGCTCCGCCTATCTCTATTTCTTCCGTTCTCATATTTCTTATGTCCCTCAAACATACATGCCCCTCTGCCAGAGCATGAAAGCCGCCTCATTTACATCCACGTGCAATGGGCAACCACCTATGGAGGTGCATCAACACCACGCGTTGTTCTGATCTCTGGTATTCGTATCATAATTTGGATGGCTGATTGTATGAGCCTTTGTCAAAACATGGCATCGAGACTCAAGGTAGAAGGACGTGACTTCTAGAAATGGAAGCAAATGTTAGCAACATCCCTATGAAATCTGAGAAAGCTTCTTCATTGATATACGGACCATAGTTCCAGAGGACGACTTTGTCGTCTTGAGGGCTTACGCCCGAGGTTGAATAACCCGGGATGCTTTGAACTCTCCCTCGTTGCGGAGCCAGGCTACTTTGAGGAATACTGTCTATATGAGTATCAGTATAAGTCTCTTGCATCGCTAACTGGGTGTGAAGAAGACATACCTCGTCCTTCATTGCTTCTTTGCCGCCTTCTGACCCAGCTGTATATAAGAAGGGCTGAGGGGGGACAGGTGACGAAGAGAGCTACCAGTCCGATTATTGCTTCTGCTGAAAGTTCCATTTGGCGGAGGGAAGATATCGTAGATATATAACACAAGTTAACGAAACGTGAGTATGTCAAAAAGTTCACGGAGAGGAATTGCGTGTGAAATTATGGAGGCAGCCGATGGGGTTATAAATTGAACTCGTCCAAGTCCATTTTATTCAAGTAAATAGGCCGCGACTCAACACTGCCCCAGACACGTTGCGATCCCATCGAAACCGCAATGGCGGTAGCAGACGTTGAAGCCAAGCTTGCCGACAGGAGATTTTGAGAACTTCCAATTGGAACATCCAATGGGATCATCCAATTTGACAGGCTTCCGTCAAAACTCCAAGATAAAAATCGCATAGCCTTCCTCTGGAGCATCAAGCATGCCGGCGGTTTATGGCATCGGCCAGCAATCGCTACGTGTGCCCACGTCCCAAAAATGAAAATTATAGACTTTGAACCACCCAATCTATAGTCCAGATTATAGACTGACCTTAGTTTCCATTGTGGGGTATCATGCCGACGGATTTTGAGGTCAGCAAATGATGGTTAAGTTGCACCCAGCGTTTCGTCTTCCGAATAATCGATTCTGGCAGCGTCCCGACTAGAGTACAAGGAATCAGCTTGACCAGAGCGTGGGGATCATGCAGACAGAATTTGGTTTGAGCCAATAACCGCAGGGCCTCATGCAGACAGAATTTGGTTTGAGCCAGTAACCGCAGGGCATAGTCCAGCTCGCCCGAGAGCCGAAATTTCATAGAGGTTGGGCGGAGGTACTTGTTGAACTAGCAAAAGTGAATCAATCCACTTCTGCTGTAGTTCTTGTAGTCGGTTATATTACAACAGTACTGTACAGGAAGATTTTGGATTTGGCCAATCAGTCGCGGTATTTTGGAGCTTTACCTGTAGGGGCCTGATAACTGTTGGAACACAATGTGCATAGCCGGTACATGCACATAGAATTATAAAGGGATCAAGTGTCCCATCAATAGTCTTGTTATCGAGCATTGAAAATATGCCACCTCAACAGTCGCAGCCAACTCGGCGTTCTTCACTATCTTTCATTTAGAGCAACAAAGACGCCAAGTACGATCTTACGAGGCCATAATGTCTCAACCAATCGATTCACAGGGGTGGGACCGGTTCAAGAATGTCATCCATTGGCTCTAATGACCAAGGGACATAAACTCGAGGGTCCTGAGGGTGTAATCAAAATCATGAAAACCCAGCATGGATTCAAAAAAACGTGAGTACATGTACTGTTTAAAAAACTGATTATTTGGCGTACCCGCGGTAATGTGCCAAAATATTTGCAATTATACTTTATTGTACTGTACAATCCATACGGAACTTCAGTCCTCGTCTCGTTAGCACTCCCTTGTTGGGTTGGACTCGCAGTATACTGAATACCACCCTCGAAATCGCAGTTCTAACATTCTATAGGAAGGCGCAATACGAGAAACAGCTCAAAGACTGGGGTTTCAAGAAAAACCGGACGAAGAGAGATTGGGAAATTATGGACCGCAAGATTCAGCTCCGGAAGAGGACTGACAAACAGAGTGATGTCTATCTTGACGGGAAATTGATGCCTCTAGAGAAACTTCGGAAGGAAATTACTCGACAAGAAAATTGCTCGACAAGGATATATGACAACTGTTGAGCAAAACAGAGTTGCTTTTGGTGGGCATGCTATGATACCTTAAAAACAAATGTGAATATAATAACACTTATTAGAAGCACCTCCTCAAATGCCCCGTGGATTCGACATACGGACACCACTAGCACAGCCATTTTTTCGGTTGGCCTTTGAAAATTTGCCTGTTTTTCAATTCCAGGAATCTGCGCAGGCTGTATATAGTGAGTAATGATTCACATGTTTCAATAAATTCAACTCTAACAATTGTGACGGGTAGCGGGATCAATCGCGCCTTTTGATACTTCGACATCGGCCCTCGCGATGATGTTCCAGTCACCTGGTCGAAAAACCGACCATGGCATTCCTCCTATTTTGCACTCTCTACTTCCCACCTCAGCCTTTCTCGAAGAGCCACGCGCTATTGGGCTTGCAATACAACGAGCTGAGGATATATGCCAAACCGAATTATTAAACCTGGCAACATTTATAATATCGAACAATTTTCCAGGAAGCACCAATGCAAGGAAACTCCGAGAGTGGCTTAAAACTCATAGCACCACGCCGGTCCTTGAAGCGCTTTCATCCCTAAAGGGACCTACTCCAGAGGCGCTACTTGAGAATCTATTTCGGTTTGCGATTAACGATGAAGATATATCAACTGTCAAATATTTGCTTCAAGCGAAAATGCCAACACCCACGGATGTTCATAGGTGACCACGACGGCGACTTAACTCCGTTGCAGTTTTCTCTTATCCGAGGAAATACAGAACTGGCTCTAGAATTGATCAAGGCCGGGTCAACAATTGACCAACCTAATACTGGATGGAAAAGCAGCGCCATAGTGCTTGCCATAATTGGATACAGTATTCATCACGATAAAAAAGTTTGGGGCGACGATCATGATGAAATAGAAGAACACGATGACGACACCGAAGCATATGAAGCCGAGGAGACTGGATATATCGAGTATCCTCAGATTCAAGAAGAATCAGACAGTCTCTTCAACCTCGTTTTCTCCCTGATCAATGCAGGAGCAGCTGTCAACCTTAGCCAACCCAGACTGAGGCAATCGAAGATGGGCAAGCGAGGATTACTTGGTCTACAAAGGCGTAGACAAGCATTTAGCATCAACTTGAATGAGGTCCACACCCCTCTCAGCGCAGCATCCAAATACCAAAAGAAGGATCTAGTTGATCTCCTGATTCAAAACGGCGCCGACGCTACGTTATTAACGGGCCAAGGGACTTCGGCGTTACATGAATGCCTCTACAGTCGGGACGAAATCGCGGATTATTTAATGTATGGCTCGCTACGGCCACTTCAATACCAGGTTCCCGTGTCTTCACGCTACAAAAGTCTAGATGCCATACTAGATGTGGCCCGCAGCCTTATAAAGGCAGGGGCAAACGTACATGAAGAGTTCAACTGCAGGACTATTTATCCATTGGACCATCGTTACTCTGGGCCCGAGTCCCACACAATTTTTGATTTGGGTGTTCTCACCGGCTCGATAGAGCTTGTCAATATGTTGATATCTGCTGGAGCAGATATGACAGACTTGTCAATGAAATATGCGTTCCGATCTAAGAGCCTCGACTACCTCGAGATTCTCGACCTCCTCAATGCCATTAGCCTCAGCGTGGAGACTGGAGCAAATATGCTAGGCACGTCGGTTGAATTTACATGCCGATCTGGCCACCTCGAAGTCCTAGCCGCCCTTACACGCCTATTGGGCGCTGATGACTTTGTGTCAACAAACGCGGCAATGATTGCAGCCCCCAGCGAAATCGACCATTTACAACCCTTCCTCACGGAGAGATAAAATATTCGGATAAAAGAGGCAGCTTTACTTAATGCTATACGCTAAGGAAATTGGTCCATGGTAGAGTGCTTGTTTAGAGATGGAACGTTTACCTGCGAAAGCGTTCTCCACGGTTCTACTAAGCTGACAAATGCTATCGAAGACTGCTGCCGCAGAGAGGGAAACATAGGGACCCTTCATCTTATACTGCAAAACAGCTTAGAATGCCAATTGTCTCTGTCTCCGTGGTTTGGCGATTCTCTTTATTTTGCAATTTTAAACAGACGGAGCGAAGTTATTGATGCCCTTTTATCCGCTGGCGCGGATGTCAATGCAATGACAGCTAAAGGCCAAACCCCGTTGCTTGCTGCAAGCATGACGAAAAACAATGAGATACTTGAGCGCTTGATGGAAATGGGCGCAATATTGAATCCGAAAGCTCCGCGTTCTACAGCTTGCTTTAAGATCCACAGCATATCTGGAGATGCTTTGGTAGCTGCAATTCAGCGTGGTCACAATGATGTGGTCAAGCATCTTCTTGAAAGAGGCGCTGATATTGACGCATGCGGTGGCATTGTGGACTTTGGAGATACTGACCGTAAACACGACCACCTTTGTCATTGCATCAGACCCCTAACTGCTGCTATTATGGCCGGAAAGTTGGATTTGGTTCAGGATCTCATTCAAAGAGGTGTCCAAATTAACAGTCCACTTGATTATATGCCTGAAAGTATTGAACCACAAATAACACCACTCGTTGGCGCAACTCAAATGGCACTAACTTCTGCCAAAGTACGGATGACACCACTTTATGCCGCAATTCGGTCTCTAAATACTCGAATGGTCGATTTAATTATCAGTGAAGGGGCGAATCCCTACGACTGCGGCGCTATAATGGCATTTAGACACAGCAGTGGGTCGCGACGTTATGCTTCTGGAGACGATGCAAAGCAGCAAGCAACCCAATATCGAACGCATTGGAAGTGCGCTTGATCTGGCAATACAATTAGGCGATTTAGAGGTGATTGAAGTTATTCTTCGCCGCCCTCTCAAGGATATAAAGTCAGGATTGAGCTTATCGTTTGCTCTCGATAATGCTACGTCATATTCAAACCGGGTTTTCGACATTATACGCATGCTCCTGAGTTTTGGCGCGGACCCAAATACTATCTGCAATATCAACTCCATGAATACTATTTGCCTTGGCGGCATCATGAATGGGAGATCGGCTCTTGATATGGCAACTAGGGTTTCCAATAGCCCAATGCTAGTCAAAATCCTGTTATAAGCAGGTGCGGAGGCTGACACAGGTGTACTGTTTGGCAGACGGTATTCACCAGTCCAGTCTGCTGTTAAAAATAGAAACAAGGAAATTGCACAGATGCTCCTGGACCACGGATCAAATCCAAACTCTGTATCAATTCCGAACTCAGTTTCAACCAGCAGCGGTGAGAATCAAGAAGACGACTACAGAACACCACTTCAGATTGCAGTTCAAAACCAAGACATTGAAATGATAAGGATCCTGTTTCAATACAAGGCCGATGCCAATGGCTATTTCATTGACAATGGGACGAATAACGACAAATATAAAAAGTCTCATCTGCCTCGCACACCATTACAGGAGGCGAGCCTGGAAGGTAGGAGAGATATTATCGAATCACTACTCGAGCACGGGGCAGACGTGAAATCTCCGCCTGTTACGGGAGATGGTGCAACAGCACTACAATATGCTGCCATACAAGGTTTAGTAGGAATTGCTCATCTCCTATTAGAACACGACGCCGACGTCAATGCCCCGCCCGCGAAAACTGATGGCAGGACAGCATTGGAAGGAGCAGCCGAACATGGAAGGATCGACATGGTTCAACTTCTCCTCAATGCTGGAGCAAACGTATTTGGCGACGGACAAGTTCATTATGAGAATGCTTTAAGGAGGGCATCTGGGAATGGACATCATGCGATTCGACGGATGCTTGAGAAATGGCATAGTGATAGGGAATAGGGGTGCATGGACTATATGGAGTTGCGCTTGGATGAAATGTTTGAGGGTTAATTCAATGGAGTATTGGGAGATGATTAAGCCTCATAGCAGTACGTTTAGAAACGTCGCCTACAGTTTGCTATACGCCGCATCGTTAAAATTAAGCTTTTGAGTACCCGTATTTATGGCGACGGCGTCGGAGATACAACAGAGTCGGGTCTGGGCGGCAAGGAAAATATGGAATTCTACTTGGAAATACATTTCTATTTGCTGGTTATAAACTGCGCCGAATTGAGTGGAATATATGACTCTAATATATCTAATAGGTCCCCTAGATAACATCGCGCCCCTCACAAAGTCCTCGTATTTTCGTCAATCACAATCCCCATCTGATTCATCGCCATTCCATAACTCGCCTGGACAGCCTCACTAGCATAAACCCTCATCACCTTTTCATACGCAGCCGTCACGCCCTCCTTATAACCCCCCGCCTCAGCGAGCAATTTCCCAAGCAGCGCCGAGTCCCTAACCGCAGTATTCGCCCCAATTCCCCCAGCAGGCGTCATGGAATGCGCTGCATCTCCAATCACAGTGACCCTGTTCTGGTTCTCCCACTCCGGCACACCAGTAGGGGTCGAGCACGTAATCTTCCAGAATGCCGCGTCAGAGGCTACCATCTCGTTAAAGAGGGGTTTAAAGCGCGGGTTCCAGTCTGCCGTAAGCTCTTTTGCCACATCAGCGGCTGGGATGCCGATCGTAGAATCATCATTGTTGGGCGACGCAACGATGCCGGGCTCGGCGACCATGGTCCATCCGAAATTCAGAGATGGATCGTCCATCTCGTCCGGACGGACGTTGGTAATGACGGAAACTTTGCCCTTGGGGTGAGATTCGTCAAGGAGGATCCATACACCTTCTCCGAGCCCCTTGAATGCCGTCGTTGGGGCCTGTCCGTGGATTCCTCTCGCGCCCGTGTCGTAAACCTTTAGTTTCCCACCCGAAAGCTGCTTGGCGACACCGGAACGGATACCCTCACCGGAAATCAGCATAGACCCCTCCACCGACTTCGAGCCGTCTGCAAATATGGCGCGAACACCGTTGGCGGTCAATTCATAGCCTGTGACGCGATGCGACCAATGAATAAACTCCTCACATCCCTCCATAAACAACCTTCGCATATCTCCGCGCGAAATCCCCACGACCTTCCCATCGCGACTCGCAAGGGCCTGGGTCACCGACTTCTTCCCATCATCAGCTGGCGGCGGTCCTGGGTTTGGAAGTTTCTCCCCCGTCCGCGCATTCAAGGTCCCAAAGCCCCCGCCTCCAGTCTTTCCGCATGTGTCCCAGAAGCGCTGCCACGCATCTGGCCCGAGGACAGACTCGATGGCCTCGAGGCCCTCGGCCGAAAGGCGAAGGCGGTAACCCTGGGCGCGGAAGGTCAACGAGGCGTCATTCTCGAAGAGGAGGAATGGGATGGAGGAGCGGAGCAGGGAGCGCGCAAGGAGGAGGGAGGAGATGCCCGCGCCGGCGATAAGAACTGGGTTGCGTGGTGGGGTCATTGTGGCGGGGCTACGATGTGGTCAAAGGGCTGGCAGGTCAACTTCAAAGATCTGGCATTTATGTAACTTATACCAGAATCAGACGTGGGCACTTTCTACATCGGTTGATAATTTCTGACGTGAGAGCGGCTCCTTGATAAACTCCGTGTTGCTGACGATATAAGCAACATAAGCAGCATATTTTTACTAGCCCACCTGCAATATACTACGGTAAGCTTCTGGTTTCTTACAAATCACAAAACATCCCAATCGCGCAATTGTCAAAATTTTGTATTCTCGCCATCACCATCACCATTTATTTCCCCAGAAACACTGTCCCATTCGAGAAAAAAAAAGATGTTCCGTCTTATTCACGACGCGTCGCCAGAACGAAGGATGCGATGGAGCAGTTGGTCGGTACACTGATCGCACCTTCCTATCTCAGCTAAACGACGCCGAGCTCCCGCCCGTCAGTGTTGGTTATTGGCCGGATGCGTTGTCGGAGTTCGGAATATGGCTAGTTCAAAACGCCAGATAGTAGGCAGCAAGGATCTCAAGACGACAGCCCTGACGCGGCGTTGAGACTCAAGACTTCAGATGCTGACGACGTCTCCATATTAAGATATTGCATGCCCAGCGTGATTCATCCTATATATTCGCCGCGATGGCTTGATTGTCTGATCTCGTAGAGTTACCAACCAACCTAAATTGCCATCAGCTTTCCTATTCTCTAGACTTAGCCCTGTGGCGAGCAATCCACAGGAACTCGATCAGTCTCCCCAAAGGCGAGGTTCGCCTTGCGGTCACAGCGAAATCAACTTCGGCCAAAATCCTTGAACTCAGGGGACCAAGATGCCGTTCACTACTGGAGAGGGAAGCTTGCTCCAGATGAACCAGGGCGACTTCGACTTTAACGTACAATTCGAGCAGTTGTTCTTCTCTATCATCCCATCCGTCTTATTCATCGTGACATCGTTATGGCGGACGGTTTCCCAAGCTCGGAAGCCCACCGTGGTGAATGCTCCGGTTTTCCAGCTGATCAAATTGGTACGGTCTTACTATGCGGATGTACTGCCATAGTATGCTGATTAAACTATTACAGGGTGCTATTACGACCTATGTCGGTCTTGAACTTTCACTCCTCATCTTGGTTGCCGTTGGATCCTTCGATGTGACCAGCATGTTTATAGCCTCCTCGGTTCTCAAACTCGTGTCTGCCCTATTCATGATTACTCTGAGTCTTGTTGATCACAGCAAGAGCCCAAAGCCGTCCTTGCTATTGAATAGCTACTTGTTCTTGACTCTTCTCCTGGACGCAGCCCAAGCAAGGACACTGTTCCTGTCATCAGGCGACAAGCCCGAGCTCACCTACAGTAGCATATTCAGTGCTGCCATAGCTCTGAAGGTGGGAATATTAGTCCTGGAAGCCCAACGAAAGGGCAAATGGGTAAGCTGGGACGAAAAGGAGCACAGTCCGGAGGAGACGAGCGGGATTTTTTCTCTTGGAGTCTTCTTTTGGCTCAATAGTCTCTTCCTCGAAGGATACAGCAAAATTTTGGCCCTAAAGGACCTTTACCCGCTGGATAGTACTTTGAGCAGCCAATATCTCCATGACTTGTACTCCAGGAACGTGGATTACTCCAAGATGAAGGGCGACAAATATGGTCTTGCTAAGGTGTTGATGAGCACTCTGAAGGTCCCCATCCTTCTTCCTGTACCTCCACGCCTGGCACTTCTCGGTTTCACATTTTGCCAGCCGTTCTTCCTTGAGAAGCTGTTGGACCATCTATCCAAGCCAGAGGTCGAGGCGAACGTTGGCTATGGCTTCATTGGCGCCAGTATACTGATTTACTCGGGAATTGCCATTTCCACGGCTCTATGCTGGTATTGTGATCCCACAAAATTGCCCTCCCCAAGATCCTCTACTCATACAAACGTCTAGGTACTTTCACAACAGAATGTTAGCTATGTTAAGGTCAATACTGGTTACTGAGATCTTTATCAAAGCTACAGAAGCTCGTATCGGGACCGGCGATGATAGTGCTTCACTGACATTAATGAGCACAGACATAGAGCGAATAAATGTGGGATTCAGGGCAATGCACGATGTCTGGGCAAGCATTATTCAGGTTGCTCTGGCTGGGTGGATGTTGTACAACGAACTTGGAGTCGTCTTTGTCGCACCTATAGGAGTTGTTATACTCTGCTTCGTCGGGTTGGCGATTCTCATGAAGTTTATAGGAGACACGCAGAGGCTCTGGATGGCAGGAGTCCAAAAGCGTGTCGGTTTGACCGCCACAGTCATCGCTAACATGAAGAACCTAAAAATATCTGGGCTCGCTGGTGCCATCGGTGACTTCGTGCAGAATCTCCGTGTGGAGGAGCTGGCGGCTGGAGCCCGATTTCGCAAAATAGGCATTATTGCGGCGCTCTTTGGCTTCATTCCGATGATGATCAGTCCGCCACTAACATTTGCATTTGCTCAACGAACACTGGATGCCACGAGGATGTTCACGAGTTTGTCTTATCTTTTGCTTTTAACGGTTCCGCTATCTCAGATCTTTCAAACTATCCCTGGGCTCATCTCTGGTTTCGCCTGCTTGGGCCGAATTCAAGCCTTCGTGGAATGCGAGACTCGCAACGACTTCCGTGAAGTTTTGGCTGATATGAGAAGGAATTCAGAGAAGACCCAGACAAATGGGATGGCTTCCATTGACTCAGAGCTTGACCTGTCGCATCCTATTGTTATAAAGAATGGAATGTTTGGCTGGGAAGAGGATAAGTTCGCCTTGCGAAACATAAATACTCGAGTAGCAAAATCATCGCTTACAATTGTCGTTGGGCCAGTTGGGTCGGGGAAATCTACGCTTTGCAAGGCACTACTTGGAGAGATTCCATTCAGCAAAGGTAGCGTGGTGTTGAGCACTAGATTCCCCCACGTTGGATTCTGTGACCAAACGGCATTCCTCTCAAACAAGACGATCAGGGACAACATTATTGGTTTCTCCCCGTTTGATAATGAGAGATATTCTGAAGTCATCGAGGCTACGGCTCTGGATTTTGACTTCGACACACTCCCACAGGGTGACAGAACCAATGTCGGATCCGATGGAATTACATTGTCCGGGGGACAGAAACAGCGCATTTCGCTCGCGCGAGCTCTGTATTTGCACTCAGATCTGCTTGTTCTAGATGATATTTTTAGTGGCTTGGATGCAGATACCGAGGAACAGGTGTTCCGACTAGTTTTCGGGCAAGATGGACTTCTCAGACGGCGACGATCAACAGCCGTGTTGTGCACCCACAGCATCAGACACTTACCAGAGGCAGATTATATCATAGCTCTCGGAGATGGCAGCGTTGCCGAGCAAGGTAGCTTTGATACGTTAATGGCCCGTCCAGGGTATGTGCATAGTCTGGGGTTGAAAAGTTCTTCTGATAGCGATTCTTCGTCTGAGAAATTGTCATCAAAAAAGGAAACGAAGCAGCAACTGCTTCACACGACGACGACCAACAGATCATCACTTGCGACAGACGCAGATGGATCGCGGCAGGTTGGCGATAAGGCGGTATACAAGCATTATTTCAAAAGCATGGGATTGCTCCTAGCTGCATCCTGTTTTTTGTTTGGTCTTTTCTGGGGTTTCTTCACGAACTTTCCAACAATTTGTGAGTTACAGAATACTAAAATTAAGGCTGGCTGACTCTTCACTTAACAATGGAATCCAACCTGAGATTGAAGAGCCCCCCATAAGTATTATTAACTAATGCCGATTTTCAGGGCTCAAATTCTGGTCTGAGGACGTCTACTCCGAACACCCGGCTCATTCTTATTCCTACTACGCCGGGCTATATGCAATGTTTCAAATATGCGGCTTGCTATCGCTACTTCTTCTTGGTATCGCTATCATAATAGTTTCTGTGAAGAGAGCCGGCGCCAATCTCCACCAGGATGCGCTGCGAACACTGATCAAAGCGCCGCTAAGCTTCTTCACCGGAACGGATACTGGTGTCGTCACGAATCTATTTTCGCAAGATTTGAACCTTATAGACACAGAGCTGCCGAGCGGACTGCTGAACACTTTATTTTCTGTAAGTCTGCGGTGACCGCTACTCTTGGGGGAGCTCTAAGACAATCATCGACACTGACATGAACCCCCCAGATTTTCAGCGCACTTGGACAAGCGGCTGTAATGCTGACTTCGTCTCCATATATGGCCATAAGTTACCCGTTCCTCGCTGTCCTGCTGTATATCGTGCAGCGGTTTTACCTACGGACTTCTCGACAGCTGAGGTTGTTAGACCTCGAAGCAAAAAGCCCCTTGTAGTAAGTCTTTGTCCACATACCGTCGCATACTAGGCGATTGCTGTGCTCTATACTAATCTACGATCTTTCAGCACGCATTTTATTGATACCGTAAAGGGGATTACAACCCTGAGAGCTTTTGGTGAGTCCATATGGATCAGGCCGATACATATGGACCTATTTTTCTATAAGCTAGGGCCGCTGCTGATACTGAAAACAGGATTCCTTCCCGACGACCTCCAAAAGAACGCTGCTCTGATTAATTCCAGCCAAAGGCCCGCATATCTTCTCGTGATGATCCAACAGTGGCTAAACCTTGTTCTCGACCTTGTCGTCATGGTGATGGCCGCGATCCTTACCACTCTTGCCGTTCGGCTACCATCAACCAATTCCGGTTTTACCGGCGCTTCGCTGGTCACCCTCATGAGCTTCGGAGAGAATCTTTCGGGTTTCGTCATATTCTATACCAGGCTCGAAACGTCCATCGGTGCCATTGCCAGACTCAAGACATTCAATGAAACAGTGAAGCCAGAAGACAGAGACGATGAGGATATCGTCCCTCCTGAGCAGTGGCCGCAGCGCGGTGTGATTGAACTGAATGATATATCCGCTCATTACTCGTAAGTCACTACCACCCCTCAGTCACACGGAGCTAACCCTACAAAGCACTGATATCGCAACCTCTCCCGCCCTCCGTAACATCACTCTCACCATACCCGCCGGTTCGAAAGTCGCCATCTGCGGCCGCACAGGCAGCGGCAAATCCAGCCTCCTTGCGTTCCTGCTCAAGCTTCTCGATCCCCTCCCATCTTCCCCAGGTACCGCATTCATCGACTCCACGCCGTTGCACCTCATCTCTCGCTCCGCACTTCGCACGCGTATAATTGCCGTGCCCCAGGACGCCGTCTTCCTCCCGGATGGGTCAACATTCAAAGCGAACCTGGACCCGGTCGGCGTCTCTACAGCCGCAGACTGCCAGGCTGTTCTTGTGGCTGTAGAGCTTTGGCCGTTTGTCCTGGAGCGAGGTGGACTAGATGCGGGGATGAGCGCAGGGACGATGAGTGCAGGCCAGAGACAGTTAATGTCCCTTGGACGCGCACTGCTACGGCGGCGGGTGCGGGCGCGGAATCTGGGGATGGGGTCCGATGGTTCGGAGGGAGGAGTATTGTTACTGGATGAGGTGAGCTCAAGTGTAGACCACGAGACGGAGCGCGTAATGCTAGAGGTTATCAAGGCGGAGTTTAAGGACTACACTGTTGTGGCAGTCAGCCATCGGCTGGAGATGGTTATGGATTTCGATACGGTTGTTTTGATGGATACTGGAGAGATTGTGGAGGTTGGGGAGCCGAGAGCTTTGGCTGGACAGGACGGGAGTAGGTTCGGGGAGTTGGTGAAGGCAGGTGGGATGTGAATGGGGTATATGATATTCTAATAAATAGTTCGGGGGTATATGGGTAATACTGTCGAGTTAGCTTCTGATTACATCGGTTATTTTATAAACTCATACATACCACAGTATAATTCCGCTTGGAAGGAACCAAACTGTGTCCTAACAAACGAGCAAATATAGCCACACCAATGAAATCTCCTGGACGATAATCTAACTTCGTAGGGTTTGACTTCAACGCCAACGAAGCCCTTGTTGCTGATCATGTCGTTCCTGACAGGCTCAGCCCCACCAACAATTAAACCCAAAATGTATCGTGAACCCGAAAAAATAGTAAGCATTTTGATTCTGCCTTGCCAATTGCTCCGGCGAAAACTAGACTCCACCAGAATTACTATGGGGTAAAACAAGTAAGCTTTTGATAATTTACTCCGACCGTAACTGTAAACGTATTTATAAACCTCAACCGTTTGCACCCACGATTTATGATCATTATTGTCATTATCCAGCCATCTAACAGAGGAAACGGAATCCTAGGCACACGATCACAAGCAACCCCTGACTTGATATTTCTCTCATAAAATCACATACGCAAATAAACTCAATCACCACAGCCTATCACGATGCTGCTCCCATTAGCTCTGTCCATCGCAGTTGCCCTTCCGATAGCCAGCGCATACCCCATCACCGGCACCTTCGTGAACTGCCGCTCCGGCCCCTCAACCAAATTTGACGTCGTCAGATCCTACGTACTGGGCGACGAAGTCAGCCTCACCTGCCAAATTGCTGGCGAAACCGTCACTGGAGACTATCTCTGGGATCTTACAACCGATGGCTGCTACGTCGCCGACTACTTTGTAAAGACAGGCACAGTCGGCATGGTCACAGAAGCGTGTGACCTCATCGATGGCGGCTCCTCTATGAACGGCCCCATAAGTCGCGAGGAGATCCTTGCCCGCGGCCAAGTCTGGATCGATCTCCACGTCCCGTACTCCCAGTCAGCCGCATACCCCGACCCAGCTGGCACGACTTACCGCACCGATTGCTCGGGTTTCATTGCCATGGCAGTGCATGCCTCGGCGCCAGGGGAGTCGACCGTCGGGCTCATTGATATTGGTACGGAGATCGCGTGGGAGGACCTGCAGCCAGGCGACTTTGTTGGGACACTTGGCCCGGGGACGGGTGGGGATAATGGACATGTTACGTTGTTCCACTCGTGGGCTGATAATAGTAACACGACCTATAACACACTGGAGTGCCGCGGTACGGCGTATGGGTGCGTCGCTTATCAACGACCTATTGGATGGAAGGATGGCAGTTTCACATCGAAGCCTTACAGATATATCCATGTGGAGTAGATTGCAAAAGTAGCATTGAGATTATTATTGGACCTGTATTTTCTTTTTTAAAGGGCCGGGATACTATATTGTGACGTTTATTTCCATAGGCTACTAAATATTATCCTTTTAGCTATAAGTTAGTTACTAGAAATAGAATGTTAAGAACATGTCACACAAGGCTGTGTTAGCGCTTGCATCGACAGGACAACGCAGGTAGACAACAAAGAAGAATAAAGCGGTAGCCAATGGCAGAAATGCCTCAAGCGCAGGGGAAATCAATTGATATATGCCAAAAGAGAGAAGGGGTGGAGAGCTAGATGCGGTCCGACCCTTTATTATGCTTCATTAAAGGCTCCGCACAGCTAGACTTTCTACATCGGCTCTTTCAACACTAAGATTCGGAACTATGGAGACATTAAAAAAGCTAGAACAAAGGTACCACATTCGAAGTACATTGTTTGTCATTCTTGGAGTTTATGTCTTATATCGAGTATCTCACTGGATATACAAGGCGTACCGTGTTCGTACCCGCTTCCACGACATCCCATCCCTCCCACGGCACCCGATCTGGGGCAATCTGGTTAATGCAGGAGAACGGCTCAAACCCTCATTAAAGCGCCATCCGGATTATGGCTTTGAAGAAATCTGGCGGGAGCTGGGTGAACCAGGTTGCTTTTTGGTCGACCTCGCACCTGTTGAGGATCGAGGATTTCTTGTTATAGCGGAACCACAGTATACGGAGGCGGTACTCAATTCGACGAAGGAGTTCAAATATTCTATTCCGAAAAGTAACAATTACCATCCCCTGAGGCCAGTACTTGGCGCTGAATCCATAATCACAAAGGAGGGTGCAGCCTGGAAGGAAATGCGGAAGCGATTTAACCCAGGTTTCCAACCAAAATATATTCATTCTCTCACCTGTCCGATTATGTCGAGGGTGGAAATTTTTGTGGAACGTACGAAGTCTCTTGCACAAAGCGGTATTACGTTTAAGATGGTCGATTACGCGCAGGATCTCACCACCGATATCATCACTCAACTCACAATCGGGCAAGACTTCAATGCGCAGTCTATGTCTGAGGGTCATGGTGCGAAATCCCCTATGGGCTTCCTTACAGCTAGCCGACGCCTCAGCGAGATGGTCTACGCTGTAGGCCAAGGTGTTGGTTTTCATATGATCGACCCTATACGGCCACTCAAATCATTCTTCTACGAAAGTATATTCAACTACAAACTTACGGCTATTGTCAAGGCGCGCATCAGCTCTACGGATACCACCTCCGAATCTAAATCCATTACGCAGCTCGCCGTGTCCGGTCTTCCCCCCAGCAAAGCTCTAATACGAATCTGTGTCGACTAGATTAAGACCTTCCTTTTTGCCGGGCAAGACACGACCGCCACGCTCATTCAATGGGTCTGCTACGAAATGAGCAAAGCTGGCCATTCGGAACATCATGCAGCGATCCTCTCACGCCTGCGCCAAGAACACGATCAGGTCTTCGGTCCTGACCCATTCTCCGCCCTGAAAGTCCTTTCCTCGTCAGCAACAGCGGAATTGGAGTCGATTTTAACCTCTAAATTGCCCTACACCACAGCTTTCATAAAGGAAACCCTCCGCCTTTACCCTCCCGCCGGCACTGTGCGCGTGGTTCCGTGGGAAGCAACTTCCATGTCGCTTCCCCTTCCCTCTCATCCAGTCTCTATCGCCGGTATGCAGATTTACCCATCACAATACTTAATCCAACGCAATCCCAATGTTTGGGGTCCCGGTGCCCACCTTTTCAATCCCGGCCGCTGGCTCGACGATGACTATCTCGCCAAGTACCTGTAGGAGCATATCGACCATTTGAGCGCGGGCCGCGAAATTGTATTGGGCAGGAGCTTGCGATGTTGGAAGGTACGGCGGTGCTTGTATCTGTTCCGGCCTTGCCGCCAATATAGCCACTTGGCCAAGTGGCCGGCCCTGCCACCAAGATCCCACTTTTCGGCAGGGCTGGCCCTGCCGCCAATATAGTAAAATAGTAAATAGATGAATTAATTGCTCTATACTACGTTTCCAGCTGTATCTGCCCGTGCTCGTTTCTAACGAGGCCTCTGAACTAAAGCTATTTCTGTACGAGTAGCTAGGCCTGATAAGTAGCTACAATCATTATCATTGTGATGGCAGTGTACTGTACACTCCTTTCCTTCCTTATAACACCGGCACCTCTTTGTACTACACTTCCCCTTACACTGACAGGATATTCTACCCTAAGTACTTGTAGAAGCCTCTCTAGCTGCAAGCCCTAAGGCTACTTACTTTGTAGAAGTAGGAATTACTATATTACTCTATAGAGCTTACTCTACAACTCTAAGTGATTTAGTAGGAATAAGGCGCTATATAATACTAGATGCTATAAGAACTTAATACCTATAAGGGTAAGGCTCTTCTAAAATTCTTGCAAATAGCCTCTTATTATTAGTTAATGTTCTATTAGGCTGAGGAACCTTAATAGACACTATTGCCCCTATATCAAAGTGCTGAATATTATGCTTCTTAGTATATTTACGTACCATGGAAATCCGTGCTCGTTGAGTAGCTGCTATAGCTCTCTCAATTACAGGATCTAGTGCCAGCCGAAGCTCAGTTCTAGGCTGAGCTGCCACTCGAGCCCGGGTCCCACGCCGGGGCTCAGAATCGAGCTCTTGCTCAAGCTCGGAGCTAGAGCTGGGCTCAGAATTGAGCGCCAAGCCAGAGAGCTCAATTCCAAGCTCTGGCTCAAGCTGGAGCTGGACTCTAGCTCCAGCTCTGGCTCGAGTTTTGGCTCGAGCCTGGAGCTCGGAATTGAGCTCTGGCTCTAGCTCTAGCTCTGGGTCGGAAAAATTGAACTCCGAGCCAGAAAGCTCAATTCCGAGCTCTCGCTCTGGCTCCGGCTTCAGCTTGAGCTCTGGCTCCAGCTTGAGCTGAAGCTAGGCTCGAGCAGGCACTAGAGCTCAGAATTGAGCTCTCTGGCTCGGAACCCAATTCCGAGCTCAGCTCTAATTCTAAGCGAGAACCAGAGCTCGGAATCGAATTCCTAGGTTCAGAATTGAATTCTGAACCTAGGTCGGGTTCCGAGCGAGAGACAGAGCTCAATCCCGAGCTTTGTCGTCTAGCTCCTACTCGAGCTCAGGCTCGAGTACTGGCGCAGCTCTAGGCTGAGCCTGAGTTCTGTTCTGAGCTCGAGAGCTCAAGGCTTCAGGCTCGAGCGCCAGAGCCTAGAATTGAGCTCTCTGGCTCGGAGCTCGAGCCAGAGCCAGAGCGAGAGCTCGGAATTGAGCTCTCTGGCTCGGAGTTCAATTTTTCCGACCTAGAGCTAGAGCTAGAGCCAGAGCTCAATTCCGAGCTCTAGGCTCGAGCCAGAACTCGAGCCAGAGCTAGAGCTAGAGCCCAGCTCCGGCTCGAGCCAGAGCTCGGAATTAAGCTCTCTAGCTCGGGTCTTAATTCTGAGCCCAGCTCTGGCTCCGAGCCTAGCTCTGGCTCTGAGCCTAAGCTCCATTCCGAGCCCCGGCGTAGGAACTGGGTTCGAGTTCCAGCTCAGCCTAGAACTGAGCTTCGGCCGGCACTAGATCCTGTAATTGAGAGAGCTATAGCAGCTACTCAACGAGCACGGGTTTCCATGGTACGCAAATATACTAAGAAGCA